>CAHIKZ030003771.1:502500-605000 GCA_903632075.3 Acanthosepion pharaonis | reverse complement strand
TTATGAATGTACGAGATTCATGGAAGATTGTAGTTTATAACAGTAAATTCGACCTTGTCTACCATAAGGTTCATGGTGGCCGAGTGGTTAAGGCACGTCAGCGTATATGACGGTTCCGTATAGGATGCAGGTTCGAATCCTGTCTATGAACGAATATTTTCTATGAAAATTTCTCGACATTCAGGCCGGTAAATGTTATTTAATACTGTTTATCATAAACAGAGCATTTGCTTAAATACTTGTATCTATAAAATAACAACGTTAAACATAAATAAAATGTCTTTAATAAATAAATTGTCGGACCTCGTCCATTTCTTAACATATATATATATATATATATATATATATATATATATATATATATATATATATATATGTGTGTGTGTGTGTAGCAAGGCTGGGCTAGTATCACACTTAAGAAAGTACAAATGAAATATGCCTTTCCTTTACCAGATTTTCTCCACAATAGCTCATGCTAGAATGCATAAGTGTAAAACGAAAGGCACCATCCGATGATGACCCTTATTTATCGTTCACGATAGGAGATTCCACCATATGCATGTATGTAAGTGGCGTCTTGGGGGCATCCCAGCGTGCCACAACTGTGGAAAGTGCCTGAAAATATACCATGGCTTTATTCAGGTGCTTGTCGATTCGGCTAACCTTCATTAAACTGACCCCTTTCTTCAATCTACGGCGCTAGATTATCCTCGTTATGTCTTTTATGTCTCGGGATATCTCGTCTTTTTCTTGCTCGGCTCTGTTTCCACTGTTTATGTCTTCACTACCCGAGCCGGGTAGTGAACTCATAGTTACTATGTTATCGTGTTGTATGCGTATATATTGCAACTTCTAGATTTCAGGACCAAAGACGGAAATAATAATGAGTTTGAAAACAGAGAAAGATTATTGTGTTATTTTTACTGCAGCTACAATTCTTAGCGAAAAAAAAATTGGATCAGAGAACAAGAAAAATTTTAATTTAAAAAAATAGGAATATGATTAACCAACCAGCGAAAAGCCGAATTAGACACGTTTTTTTAACCGATCATTTTCTTCTAAATAATTACTTTTCACGTCGAAAATTCCAATATTCAGATGACTTATTAAAGTACCCATATCATGTTACGAATTACACTCCGACATTTTTACCTGTGCATCCTTTCATCTTTTTCGTGGCTGAGATGAAACTTTGAACTTATTCCGTCCATTACTCTTATCTCGTTCCTCGCCGCAAGAAATGTTCTCAATTCAATTTGCAGTAACGAAGTTCAGTACTAAATTTCACTCGGAAGTTAAATACTATGACCATATGCTTACATCCATGTACGCGCGGCGTGTCTCGATAGCATCCAGTCATTTAATATTAAAGAAAATATAGCCTACCTAGGGAGATTGCGCTTTAGTCTCTTTCAAAGTATTCTCATTTGGGATTTCACGCCCTTATACCGAGATCGTTTTTACTTTTCAATACATCCTGTTAAGCTCTATTTCGGGAACGCTATCAGCTGACTCGTTGCGCTCTCTTTAATCTCGTCCTCAGGATGTAATCTTTTAACGGCGATTTTAGCTATGGAAAAACGCAGGGAAAATCTGAAATCCAGGATGTGCCAAGAGATGGGTGTTGCAATGCTTTTACTCCCACCCCATACCCGCAAAAAATGCAAATGATGTGAAGAATGCGGTGGTGCAGTGTCGATGACTATGACGCTAACAGAGTAAAGAATCTCACTCAATGGCATCTCAATGTCGACTGGGAGAACTTCTGTCCATGTATGGCGCTGTACAGTACCCCCTTATTAGTTGCCAAAGTATATCAAGGTCAACCAAACGGTTCTTCAAATATTTAAAATGATTGAATACTTTCTGGATAAACCCTGTAATAACTTTTATGTACCTAGTTCCATTCAAATCGACTGATTTTCTTCTGACCTGAAAAAATGCTAAACGAATTCACTTAAAGTTACGCATTTACAAACATCATTACACAAGGAACTCAACTGCAAAATAATTTAAAATACTAGCGAAATCTATGTTTTTGTGTGAATTACTTAGATAAGAAAATTATCCATTGATAATTGCATTCATCATGTGTATTGTGTTCATCTTGGTTGTTGTACTCACAACATTTCATCTACTTCTGAGATGATTAATTATCATAATTATCGAAAGATTTACGGGGGAGTAATGAATAGCGGCTCGGATTGAAGAATCGGAGAGCCGAGTTCGAATTCCAGTCGAATTCATTACATTCACTTACGTGCTAATACCCTTGGAAAAGTTATGAATCCTCTTCTTCTTCCCCCAGCTATGGGTAAAATAGCAGGACAGACTGGGTTCTGTAGCATTGGATGCTAACTGGTCTACCGCAGAAATAAATGGCAACTTACTGCCAAAAAAACTACCTCGTCAGTCATATATCGAAAGATACATGATCGCCTAAGGGTGTAGCACATAACTGACTGATTCTCATCTTGGTTGTTATAGTCACGACATTTCAGTTATTTCCGAGTGGAGGAATTATCATTATTATACAATTATTTACTTGGACTAAAGTCACACTTATTTCTCCATTTATGAAATGAGACATTATCTTTATTATACAAAAATCTATTTCATTATAAATAAATTGCTAATGATTTTACTATAAAAATGCATTGAATATCGGGAAGAAGGGGATTGTCTGTGGTCAGGACTGAATGCAAGTATTACTGATAGAATAGAGCTGTTATATGTAGAATGTAGATGTATTACTAATGATTTTACTCTAAAAATGCATTGAAAATCAGGAAGAAAGGGATTGTCAGTGGTCAGGACTGAATGTAAACATTACTGATAGAATAGGGCTGTTATATATAATGGAAATGCATTGCTAATGATTTTACTATAAAAATGCATTCTCCCTGGTTCATACAGGTCTGCTTAATGGCTATAGCCCACAGGAATCATCATGCCTTTTTGTCTGCTCGTAATAGTGATAAACATATCCTCAAAGAAGCTACGTCTTTTTTTGCTAATAGAATAAGGCACCGTACGGCCTCTAGTAAGTCTGGTTCTCGTGACTACTGGAGTTTCAATAATAATGTTTACTCAATTTAAGCTGTTATCCTCTCCTGCTGATAAAGCAGAACGCTTTGCACATAAATTTTCTTCTAGTTCTACTTTTGACTAATCTGTTCAATCTTTACCTGACTTTCCACTAATTACCTATTGTGTGGTATGCATATAACACCGTCTACAGTTTCCGCTATCATCTCTAAACTGAATCCCCACAAAGCATGCAGACATGATGGTACCCCTGCAATAGTCTAAAAAGAAATATGCTACTGAAATTGCTCCTTTTTCTTTTAAGAACAGGTGAACCGTCTGATCCTTCTTTAGTTTATTATTTAGCCTATTAGGTTGTTTTACTTTGGTTTTTATAATTCCAGGGCCATCGGTAGTTCTGTGTATTGCCGATTGTTCTCTTTCGTCGTGGAAGAGTTCTTCAATATATTCTCTCCAGCATTGAAGAATTTTTCTTTCTCTAATATGAGTGTTACATCCTTTGATTTAAGGCAGCCTGTTGACGAGCATTTCTTGTCCTTTTAGTTGTCTTATTTGTTTGTGCATGTCTTTTTTGTTGATAGTACTAAATCTTTCTATTTCTGCACATTTTTCGTTTAGCCATTCTTCTTAACTTGACTGCATTTGGTCCTTATTTCGTGTAATTTTCTGTACTCCGTCCCGTATCTTGGCAGAGATTTCTGTCTCCTTTCCATCATGAGCTGCAAGGGATAGAGGGAGGTGGAGAGCCATAATCGCCTACGTCCTGAAAGGACATGGCACATAAAAAGAAAGAAGTTTTTTTTTATCTCATTTTTGGCTAAGTCCTAAAGGCTTCCATCAACTCTGGATGATTTCACCTCGGGACGTTTTCTTTCGGATAAGCAATATGGCTTTCGCACTTGTAGGTCAACTGCTGAAGTATTAACGATTATTGCTGATCGTCTTTAGATAAGAATGATGAAGATCAAGCAATTGGTTCGGAGATCTCGGAGGCATTTGATAGGTATAGGTGTGCTGGTCTTTTTCACAAGTTGAAAGGCTGTAGTATTTCTGGATAATCTTTTTATCTAATTCAATATTTCTTATCAAATGTCGAAATGAAAGTCATTTGTACCGGGCACTCGCATTAATGCAAAAAGATCTAGAAGAATGTCCGGTACAAATGAAGATCATCTGTACCGGCCACTCTTCTAGATCTTTATGCATTAATTCGAGTGTCGCCAAGGGCTACATTGATCCTAATTTTCACCAACGACCTGGTTGATGTCATCAGTTTTCAACTCGGTATCTATGCTGATTACACGACTATTTACTCATGTCTTAATAGTAAATCTGATAGGTTCAATAAGGAAAACCTTTTTGCGTTCCATCAGCATGACTGATGTTCACACCCAGGAGAGTGACTCGTTACGCCTTTACATGTACTTCCACTGACATGAAATGGGAAAATTACTTTAAATTAACAGCTAGGTCTTCTGCTAGGAAGAATGGATCATTGTGTTGTACTAGACAATTTTTTCTTGACAGAATCTATCTTGCATATTTATAAATCTAGCATTCTTCCATGCTTTCAATATTCTTGCCGCATCTGGTCTGGTACCCCTGCTATATAGTTATTTTCCAAGCGTAGCTTAGATGTGGCAAAAGGCCGAAAGTATCGGGCATCTAGTGAGGATCGAACTCACTTTTCAGTTGTAACTGATCTAGCGAGACAAGCTTGCTAACCATTACACCACGCCGATGTGCCCAACCCCTGCTATATATTTAGAGATTCTTGATAATATCCAAAAGAGAATTTGCAATGTTATTGGCTCTGACCTGGCATCTCGGTTTTAGTCACTTTCCTACCACTTTTCCTGTGCTTTTTCTATATTTTAATGGTAATTGTTCTGACAAGCTTTTCACTTTGGTACCTCGCTTGTAGACTCTTCTAGCTTGTTATTCCCAGTGAAGTTTGATCTTCAAAGATTTAAATGCAGTATGAGTATTAAATGAGTATATGAAGAGTGCACTTGTGAGGTTTACCTTCGATTTTCTGCAGGTACTTATCAGCATTCATTTAATTAATTCCCAGTGCTCCTATTATTATTGGAATACCGAGAGAACTATTTTCGCTTTCTCTCAGCATGGCTAATGGTGAATTCTAGGAGAATGACTCCTTGTACCTACTGGAGCTAACTTTTATGCCTTTTCTGGCACTTCCGCTGACACGAAGAATTTATTCGCAGTACTAGGTTGCCAGTTAGGTCTCATTAATTTAATGTTGAAATGAAGTGGGAGTTTATATTGAATCAATTACTAGGTCTTCTGCTAGGAAAAATGTTTCACTGTGTCATAATAGACATTTTTTTCTCACCAGAATCTATTTTCCATATTTATAAGTCTACCATCAATCCATGCATTGAATATTGCTGCCACATCTGGTCTGGTGCTTCTGTTATATATTTAGAGATTCTTGATAAAATCCAAAGAAGAATCTATCTTACATATTTATAAGTCTACCATTCATCCTTGCTTTGAATATTGCTGCCACATCTGGTCTGGTGCTTCTGCTATATATTTAGAGATTCTTGATAAAATCTAAAGAAGAATCTATCTTACATATTTATAAGTCTACCATTCATCCTTGCTTTGAATATTGCTGCCATATCTGGTCTGGTGCTTCTGCTATATATTTAGAGATTCTAGATAAAATCCTCAGAAGACTGCAATGTTATCAGTCCTGACCTGACATCTCAGCTTCAGTCATTTTCCTACCGCTTCTTCCTGTGCTTTTTCTATATTTTCATGGTAGTTGTCCTGATTATCTTTCCTCTTTGGTATTTCGCCTTTGCGAATTTAAGCACTCTACTAGATTGGGAGCAAGGTTTCATCATTTTGCAATTTAAATTGCTAGATGTTACCATAAGTTCTATGCAAAAAGTTTCTTTTCTCGCACTTCTCGTTTGTGGGACTCTATACGGGGTTTCTTGCTTCTTAGACAACTTTGATCTTCAAAAATTTAAACGCAATGCCAATCGTTAACTTCTGTTTTCTTAACTCTCGTTTTTTTTATTGTTCTCTCATTTTAATGTTTTCATTTTTCTCGTTTTATTTCAAACTCAGTAACTACTTGCGTCTTAGTGGCTTTATTGCCTTGCGTGTGTGAAATGATTAAAAAAAAGAACTGTTCACGTTCCACGATCCCCTCAACCAACTTTTGAAAAAGAGGACGTTCCATGGAATTGGTCACACGAATATCAGTCTACTTTTGAGAGTATTAAATACTTACTTTGTTCTGAATTATTACTCACATTCTACAACCCAGCCATTGATATAATAGTTGTCTCAGACGCTTCCGATTACGGTATCACAGCTGTCACACATTTTCCCCGATGGAAATAAAAAAAACATCCAGATCCCTGACACCTACTGAGAGTAATTATGGTCTTATCGAAAAAGAAGCCTAAGCAAATAGTTTTTGCTATAAAAACGTTTCATAAAATGTTGTATGGACGTCTCGCAACTCTTATTACGTTAGTTACGTTAGCGTTAGTATTTTGCGATCGAAAAATTCTTGTTTATACGTTTGCAACGGTGTGCCACTATATTTTCAAACTATGATTTCGCTATCAAATACCACTCAACCGATGCAATCTGCCATGCAGATGCTTTATTCAGACTCATGAATTCCAAATGGTTACATCTAGCTATTTCAACTGCAAAATGATGAGACCTAGCTGCCAATCGGGTACTGCGCTTCAATTCATAAAGTCAAGGTACCAAAGAGGGAGGTTCATCAGGACAATTGCTGTGAAAATATATATAGAGAAAAAGAACAGGGGAGCTAGGTTATAGCGGTGTGAAAGTGAAGCTGAGAGGCCAGGTGAGGACCGATAACAATGCAGATTCTTTTTTGAATTTTATCAAGAATCATTAAATACATAGCGAGCGGAAGCTCTAAACAACAAATTGTAGGTCGTTTTTTTATATCAGCTGCCAATTTGAGCTTATAAAAGTTGGATGCATCGCGCTAAAAGTCAAGATTTCGACTGTTAATTTTTAAGACATGTTTTCAATGGAGATGTGACTGAAGATGAGATGCTAGGTCAAGAAGAATAAGATTGCTGACTAATCTTTGGATTTCGATAAGAATCTCTAGAGGTATAGCAGAAGCACCAAACCAGATATGGCAGCAATATTCAAAGGAAGGATGAATGTTAGACTTATAAATATGGAAGATAGATTCTTCTTTGGATTTTATCAAGAATCTCTAAATATATAGCAGATTCCTATATTGCATATGATCCATTATTGTACGTAATTAAGTTACAATAAAAATTTGTATTTTATATGAATACTACCTTATGAAAATTAAGATTTAGTAGAGTTTGGTCCCGTATCATATATTCAGATAGACCAGACCCTTGCATCAGGAAGATTTAGATATCGTACTTTTGATCGTGGAGGTTCCTGGGCAGTGCTTTGTGACCCTTTCTGTCTTTTCAACATTTGCTTTTTTTCTACCGCGAATTTGTTTTGCTCATGCTAAGATTATTTATTTAGTAAAAAATACAAAATTGTGGCACAAGTGTAAATCAAGGATGAGTCTTCTCACCGGACTTATTCAACCTATACACTGAGGCGATTCTGAGATAATTAGAAGTCTTAGTAAGATTCATCATTGGTGGTTACAATCTTAACGTAAGATATGCACATGACAAACTGTTGATAGCAAACACAGAAAGAAAACTACATGAACTCCCGCAGAAGGTAGTAAAGGAAAGCAAGAAGAAAGGACTAAGCACCAATTGCAAGTATATATAGTGTATGGTTGTCAACAAGAGGAACAGCCTAAGTTGCGAACTACGAATAGAAGATACCAAAATCAAGCATGTATAACAGTTTAAATAACTGGCAAGTATTTTAATAGAGGACAGAAAGTACACATCCTGATATTTTATTATGAATTCTGGGTAGGTGCCATCACTGTTTTCATTCCAATTCCATATCATAGTTTCTGTTTTGGAAAGATTTATCTTGAGGCCTATTTCCTGGAACACTTTGTAGAGGATGTTGATTTTCCATTCAAGAGAGTTTTTAAATAATCAGTCTTTTCACTTAAATCCATTCCTTCTGGTCGTTGTTGATAGTTGATTTTGTTTAGAAGCATATAAATCTCTGTGAGTTATTTAATGCTGAAATCTAATTGTTTTGAACACAATTGTATGCATCCAACTACAATGTATTGTTGGTCATTTTGTTATAAAATGTATTACTGGTAATTTTACAATAAATATGTATTGTGGTAATTTTTATATATAAATAGATATTACTGGTATTTTTACTATAAATATATATTTTTATACTTTCATAATGTTTTGTTTTTGTTTGATAGAGGATGGTGATTTTCTATTTATTAAGAAACGGGAAAATGTCTTCAGAAATAAAGAAAAAAATACTGGATTGTTATTTAATATCAGTCTTTCTACATGGCAGTGAATGCTTGTCAATCTTCCTACATATGAAAAAGAGACTTGAAGCAGCAGAAATGTGATTCTACAGAAGGATGCTGAGAATACCATGGATGGAACATGTGAGCAACGATGAAGTTTTAGAGAAAATGGAAACAAGAAAGACACATATTTAACCTCAGAAAGAGAACGTTGAAATTTCTAGGGTACGTAATGAGGAAAAAGGGTTTGGAAAATTTGATACTAACAGGGTAGATTGAAGGGAAGTGAAACAGAGGAAAGCAGCACATAACATACCTAAGGAGTTTGTGTAAACGGTTGACAGAACAGGGTTTAGGGGAGATAGCAAAACGACAAACTTGACTAAGAGCTACAAAGGGCAGGAAAACATGGAGAGCCATGATCGCCAACATCCTGAATGGACATGGCATACAGAAGAACAGCAAATGTCCCCGCACACTATGTTCATGAACTGTTTCAGTTTCTCTTTGTGTAGCATCCTGTCTTTTGCTATGTTTTCTCAAAATTTCCAATACTACCTTGCTAGCTTCGTGCTGTACCTCTGCTCCAGAATTCTAAAAGATGAGGTGTGATTGTGCCACCTCCTCTTGAACTGGCCATCAGTACACCCAATGTATTTTGTGCTACTATTTTCACTTTCCACTTCGGCACAATATACAACCCGTTCAGTACGGCATAATCCATTTAAAGGACAGTTGTTTTTTATCCTGTATTTGCATAAGGTCATATTCTCGGCTTTCATGTCATTTTGTAGCTTTAAATTTCTGCTATTCATTCTTTTTATGATGTTGCCCATACTGATAGTGCAGCTACAACTTAATTTGACCGTATTTCGGTTAAATAGCTTATGTAATCCGGACGTATTAGGGAAGTGCTTATCTAACATATTGAAAAACATCTTCCCTATGTTTATTATTACGTTAGTGTTGAAAGGCGAGTTGAACCAGATTACGTTTCTCTTTCTTTTATTATTAATAATATTATCATTTTTCGGGCTCGTCGGTTCTATGAATTGCAGGTTAGCGTTATGTCCTTCTTCTCTTAATGCCAATACGTAAATCTTTTTTCCGTTAAATATATTTTCAGAAGAATAATTTTGCAACAGCCTACATAGCACTCCTAACGGGATTTGTTTAATTATGCTCGTTGGGTGGTTAGACGCCATATTGATATATTTTGAAGTCGCATTTGGTTTCATAAAAGGTGAGATGCTTCCGTTTGACAGGTTTAACTCTGTGTCCAGAAACTAGACAACTTTTTTGTTGCTTTTTACAGTAATATTGTATTTCAGGTCTTTGAATACTTTATGTAGTTTTTTCCAGATTGAATCACTGTTTCTTTTATCTTCCATTACCACCATCAGTCCATCATCCCTGTATAATCCGTGATCGTCAATATCGACGATCCTATTTAATTTATTTAATATGGAGATTCCAATAAGCTCAACCACTTCTGCTCCGTCAAACGATCCTTGTGGAACATCAAAATTACACGTATAAGATTTTTTAACCCATGCCTCACCTCTATGAAACCCGGTTAAAGTTAAAAAAAAATTCTCTCCCCCCACTACTTCTGGTTTATGGATTATGCCGTACTAAACGGGTTGTATATTGTGCTGAAGTGGAAGGTAAAAATGGCAGCACAAAAAAATACATCGGCTGTAATGAGGGCCACTTCAAGACGAGGTGATACAATCACATCACATCTTTTAGAATTCCTGAGCAGAGGTACATCACGAAACTAGGAAACTACTATTGGGAACTTAGAGAGAAACATAGCAAAAGTCAAAGCAGTAAATGGAGCATTTTAAGAAATTTAAAGACTAACAGACGTTAGAACGGAGCAGAAGTGGCTGAGCTAATTGGAATCTTCATATTAAATAAATTAAATAAGATAGTCCATATTGACGATCACGGGTTATACAGAGAAATTTAAAGACTAATATAATATTCGAGAATACGTGTAAGCTAAGCCAAGAAGAGAAACTGGCTATAGCAAAATATAAAAACAACAACAAATTCTGAACGGGAGGTCAGAAATCATGATCAAATGCGGACGTTTTAAGAAGTTCAGTTTGGGGTTATTTGAACGCAGTTAGAATTTTTTTTCTTCCCCACTACTTCCGGTTTCGAAAGTGATTAAGTTGTTGAGCTCCGTGTAGCTGATTTGCTGAAGAAACCACCCGAGGAGACCGTAGAGGTCGAAACTGCGGTAGTGTACTTTGGTCAACTTTCATCCTTTGAAAATATTAAACAGCTCCTCAAGTCTTGTCTTCCGACTTTGTATTGAGTATTTTTAATACGTTCAGTTTTAACAAATATTTCAATATTTGTGTTACTCTGGCATATATATATATATATATATATATATATATATATATATATATATATATATATATATCCTACAACATATTTGTGCTACCTACATCTGAAGATTTTCTAACCCAGCTTCACTGACCTCTCGGTGTCATAGTTCTCTAAATCACTTGAGACAGAGGAAAAACAGGAAGGTAGAAGCTAATTAATAATTATTATTAAATTGTCCCTCGTATTCCCCAATTTACTGGCTTTTCTTTGATGTCTGTCAAATTTTTGTCGCCTTTCATGGCAAGTGAATAATGAGGGACCGAGATTTTAACAACAGAAATATATACATATATATATATTAATTTGCATCCACACTATTTTACAGATAGGTTTTTAATAATTTCTCCCCAAGCAAGGCAATAAAGCCACTAGGACGCAAAGAGTTACAGAGTATTAGAGAACGTGATAAAAACAGAAGGTAAGTATTGATATTGAGCTTCGAAACTTGCAAAGTTGTCTGGGAAGCAAGAAGCCGGAAGAGGAACAGGGAGAAGTGAGAGAGAGAGAGAGAGAGAGAGAGAGAGAGAGAGAGAGAGAGAGAGAGAGAGAGAAGAAACTGTTAGCATAGAACTTACGGTCACATCTAGTCAACTGTAAAGTGATGAATCTTATACACATAATGACTACGACTCGATTTCGTGTAATACTGTCGCATCCTCAAATAAGGGCAGCGCAGCTGTGGGTTTTAGTGCCGCTAGGATCTCACACACTTTTGTACAGAGATAGCAACATTGTGCGAGTCTAGCAATAGGTTTTTGATAAATAATTTGGTGAAATTTCACCAACTGAGGCATATACACTACACGCTATGAGGCAAAATGCCTCATAGCGTGTAGTGAATGAGTTTATTCAGTGTGCAGAGCCTGAGATGATGATTTTAGGTCTGTACGGCGAACTAGCCTCTAGTAGTAAGAGATCTGTAAGCTGCTCCCAGCAGCGGTACATAGATATCAGTAAGCACGAAATCAAAGCCCTGGACATTAACACAGAGTGCAGGGAACATGCAGCAGCAAACCGTAACAGATGGCGCAGTGTTCTCTGGAAAGTATACAGGGTGTCCAAAAAGTTCGTGTGCAAGAATCTATAACTTTATTTGTATTTGCGATAGAAATAATCTGTAAAAAATGTTATAAAGTTTGATATACTTAGTTTTAAGTACAACTAAAATAACTAATGTGATTTCAGGCATTACTGTAAATCAGTTGGCAAATGTTTTCTGTGAACTGCAAAATCGTATTACCCTTTGTATTGCTAATGATGGAGGACATGTGGAAACTTAAATAAAATTTCAATAAAACCTTTAAAAATATAGATTTACTTATTTCTAATCATTTTTAAAATTAAAGTTATAATTTTTTAAATTGCACACGAACTTTATGGACATCCTGCATAACCAACAACCCATAAACATTTGACGTATATGACCAAAAAATCCATAAATAAGGGCAACATTCAAAGGATATGACCAATTATTCATAAATAAGAGCAACATTCGGAGTATTTAACAACAATCGCGAAATTAGGCAACGTTCAGAGTAAATGCCAACAATGTCCAACTAAGAGCAAAATCCTATATATATGCCCAACAACGTCCAAATGAAAGCAACATTCGTAGTATATGATCAACAATGCCTGTTATCTTATGCATTGGGTTCCGACGTCGAATAAAATACTTAAAAAAAATTAGAACGGTATGTATAACTGTAATGGAACGAGAAATCTTTAATCACGAGCCGTGTAAAATATCTTGGTTCATCCTTCTAATACTATTCTCCACAAAGGAGCGCATGCGTGAAACAGGGAAGGAGCAGCTAGATAAAGGGGATAACTTAATAATACAACAATGCCCACATTTGACAAACAATAGCCAAATAAACCCATCTATCGCCAAATAAAAGCCACATTTGTAGTATAAGATCAACTTTGTTCAAGTAAGTCCAACTTTGGCCACGCAAAAGCAACATTTGAAGTATATGACTAAACGTGGCCAAGTAAGTCCAACATTCATCAAATATAAGCGACATTTATAATATAAGTCCAACTGTGGCCAATTAAGTCCAATATTCACCAAACAAAAGCAATATTTGTAGTATAAGACCAACTGTGGCCAAATAAAAGCAACATTTGTTGTGTAAGACAAACTGTGGCTAAGTAAGTTCAACATTCGCCAAATAAAAGCAACATTTGTAGTATAAGACCATCTATGGCCAATTAAGTCCAACATTCGATAAATAAAAGCAACATTTATAGTATAAGACCAACTGTGGCCAAGTAAGCCCATCATTCACCAAATACAAGCTACATTTCTAGTATAATACCAATTGTGGCCAATTAAGTCCAATATTCGCCAAATAAAAGCTACATTTGTAGTATAATACCAACTGTAGCCAAGTAAGCCTATCATTCGCCAAATAAACGCAATATTCACGGTATATGAGCAACAACACCCAAATATGACCAACAATCGCTAAATAATCTTATCAATTGCCAAATGATAGCATCATTCGACATATGACCAACAGTCGCCAAATAAAATCAAGAATACCCAAATAATATCAACAATTGTAATATAAGACTTGTAGAGTGAAATTGGCAGTCAAAATATAAAAGTAGAAATCTCCGAATAAGTGTACCAAAAACTGTAAAACTCAGTAAACTCAGACCAATAATCGCCAATAAAATTTAAGAATTACTTTCTGTGATTATTGATTATATTCGATGGGTGTTGATATCGGTCGAAATCACATACAGTGGGCTATGATAAGTTTTTAGCCACCCTTGATTACAGCAATTTTGGCTTGTTTAATAACGTCTCTTCTTTTTTTCAGACAATATCGTGTTAGTATTAAAGTACTCTCATCTATGAATAATAGTTGACTTGTATCTTGCAATGAATGTTCGTGGAAGTAAGAAAATTAGTGAATTTCAACAAGGGCAAATAATAGGATGGCATCAGTGTGGCATGTTAAATAGAAAAATTGCTAGTTTTTTTTCCAGATTTATCATCAGACGGTTAATAATATTGTCAAGACATTTAATGAAGAAGGCCATTGTCGTGTGGAACAATGTTCAGGAAGACCAAGCATCGTGTCTGAGCGAACGAAAATGGCACTGAACAGGGAAGTCATCAGAAACCGTCGTCAGGGCGTCAAAGATGTCGCCAACAGCATGGAAATCTCGCTATATGCGGTGAGAAAGACTCGGAAAAAGCTAGGCTATCAAAGAAGAGTTGCAAGAAAGAATCCCCTGATTTCAGAGATTAACAGGAACCTTCGTATGGACTGGGCGAGAGAATTCAAGAGCAGATCAAGGATTTTGGAAGTCTGTAATTTGGTCAGATGAAAGTAAATTCTGCCAATATTCGAATTCGAGATTGGTTTATGTTTGAAGAAATCAGAATGAGACTTGGAACACTGAATGTCTTCAGGTGACCGTGAAACATGGAGGGATTGGAGTAATGGTGTGCGGAGCTGTCTGGTTTGTAGATGATTCTTGTTGACGAGCGGTTGAATGGTTCAAAATATTGTCAAATATTAGAGAAAGGATGACTCCCACTATTTGAAACCAATCAGATTGACAAGAATGTCTGCCTTTTTCAAGAAAATGAAGCACCATGTTATACGAGCAAAGTAGCAAAGGCCTAGAAGGAATTGCAAGGAATCAAGTCACTGCCATGGGTAGCCCAAAATCCTAACATGAATCCAATAGAGCAGGTCTGGGAGCACCTTGACCGGAGACTTCGAGAAAGTGCAACCAAAATCACGTCAGTGTCAACCCTTAAAGAAACATTGCTAAAGGAATGGCAAAATATGGATCAGGCGATTGTTGATAAATTGATCAAATTCATGAAAAATCGAATACAAGCACTGAAACTAGCAAATGGGGGACCTACTCTATACTAGTTCCAAATACTGTTTGTTTATATTGAATAGGGATTACATAATAAAATTATGAAATTGGATGTAGTTTATTTCTCCTGGCTAAAAACCTTTCTTAGGCCACTGTATTTATATAAAGAAGGTCAAAGTTTACATTGTGAAAACTAACATTGACTGTCGTGCTCATAAAAATAATTTATTATAGTGTCAAAAAATAATCATAACAATTATAATTATCATTAATTCACTCTTTCTAAACCAATGAGAATCAACCCAATTTGCTCCTCTACACACAAAACACTTGACATTCTCACTATCGGACAAGCAATACACAGAGACCGGTCGTTAACATGTGCGTCAATGAAAATTTCATCACTTTACTTTTTCAGGTCATAGTAGTAACATTTATCTTTTACCACTCAACAAAATTCGAGGTAAGACAACTCCAGAAAACATCTTATTTTCCAACTAAATTATCTAGGCACTCATTACAAAACATACGAGAAAAACTGTATACACTTTGTTTATTCTTTATCGTATCCTTCTGTCGGATTCAGATCCATATTTGATTCACACCTAACCCCAAAGTCGCAATTTTACTCAGTATTACTGTCTGTCGTTTCTCCAACACCACATAAAAACCAGATACTAAATAATAGTCGTTTTATTGTTTCCACATCTTGCTGCCTCTCATTTTATGAGTATTTGTGTATATATAAATGCCAGAGTTATAACCCCACCACAAGACGAACAATTTAGTTCGGCCACAATCCCCAAACACGTACACAGTTTTTCCAAGAAATTTCAGGCAAGAACTAAAGAAGAGACACGCCGAAAAACAACAATGAAGATCAGTCTTCTAAAAAAAAATTCCGATAAAACTACTCATCTCAAAATTTTAAATCCAAATCAATTATTTTGTTTGTAATTTTTCTTCGTGTTTGGAAAAGTGATCGATAACATGGCTGCCATTTTTTTTATGTTGACCCAACAACTATAAAATAAAATACATTTTGTTTTTAAGATTTTATTTCATTAAAAGTATGTTAAAAGAAATAGAAAAATATATAAGTGTTAAGAAAAATCATTTATTTACAACTGATGTTGCTATGAAATGTAAAGAAGAAGCAACAGACGGTGAAATTGAATGTTATTTTCGTACTGTTCGTAAAAACAGAGGACTCAATATTACAATGAAGTCAAAATATGTTCTTGTTTTGTATATGTGTGGCGGTGGGGTATAGCATTAAAAGCCTTTTTGAGACAATGGTAAGAACTAGAAACTCATCGGTCGTGCCGTAATGGTTAGAAAGTTCTTAGAAACCGATTTAGCCAGAGTAGTGAGTTCACTCCCCACGGATGAGGAGAAAAGTGAAGGTAGCCGAAACATGGTTCTACAAAAGGATATCGAAAATTCCATGAACTGGACGACTAACCAGCGAGGAAGTCTTAAATCAAATAACAGAAAGAATACTTCTCCTCAGAATCAGTAAAAGACAGCTGAAATTCTTTGGATACACAATGAGGAAGGAGAGCTTTGAAAACTTAAGCCACATTAGACATACTGAGATCAAAAGAGATTAACAGAAGGCAGTGAGTCACTTACCCGACGAGCCAGTGTGAATAGGACAGAGGTTGCCTTAGCAAAGGGAAAAAAACACCTAAGTGCCACAAGGGATAGAAAGTTGTGGAGTGTCAAGAGATTCAACAATTTTTTAATGAATTCACCCCAGGCAAAGCGATAATGCCACTAAGATGCAAGGGTATACTTGGAGTGAAAGAGAATGAAAAAGACTTTAGAAGAAACCGGAAGCCTAATCCTAAACAGGAAACAAGGGATAAATCTCTACTCCTGTCCAAAAAATGGGGAGGAGTATGCACCGGACAATAGGCGAACCTATCTATTCCTATTGGTGTAAGAGATAAAAAAAAATGAAATAAATATCAGGTCATCCCATAAGTTCTGTCCGGTCCGAATTTTAACTTCTTGTTAAAATGAACGAAATTTAAAGAGTATTTTAAAATGTCTAATGGAGCTGAACATTATTTTTATGTTTAGATGCATTTAAACTGATCAAATTTTATTTCAGAGAACAATAAAATTAAATTTTGTTTGATTAAAACCCTGCTAACATGGAAGTACCCAAGAATCATTTGAGGCACATAATGCTTTATGAGTTCAAGAAAGGACACTCAGCAGCCAAAGCGGCTAGAAACATTCACTCAGTTTATGGAGAGGAATGTGTGAATGAAAGAACTTGCAGAAGATGGTTTGCAAAATTTGGAGGTGGAGATTTCACCCTTGAAGATGAAGATTGAACCGGACGTCCTGTTGAGTTTGATGAAAAGCTTCTTGAAGCAGCCCTTGAAGAAAATCCTGCTTTATCAGTTGAGGAATTGGCAGTAGTTCTCAGTTCAAACTATACAACTGTTCATCGTCATCTTCAACAACTTGGAAAAGTTCCTAAACTTGGAAAATGGGTGCCTCATGAATTGTCTGAAAACAACCTCAAGTTCAACCGAGTTGACATTTGCTTTCTCTCCATTCTCGCCAACTTGTTTCAGCTTTTTTGGATAGACATGTTACTGGCGACAAAAAATGGATCTTTTATCGAAATGTTAAGCATCGTAGACAGTGGCTTGGTAAAGGGGAAGGACCCCAGCCACAGCCGAGAAGGGAACTTCATGAGCAAAAGGTTCTTCTTTCAATCTGGTGGGATCGCCAAGGAATAATCCACTTTGAATTCTTACCACCTAATGCAACAGTTAATGCTCAAATATACTGTCAGCAATTAGAGCGTTTGAACCAAGCTTTGAGGAAAAAAACACCTGCTCTAGTGAATCGAAAAGAGGTGATGTTTCATCAGGACAATGCGCGACCCCACACAGCAAGAATCACGTCACAAAAGATCGAAGAACTTGGTTGGGAGAAAATTCCCCATCCACCTTATTCTCCCGATCTTGCTCCTTCAGACTACCATTTGTTTCGTAGCTTACAGAATCATTTGGAAGAAACAGCTTTTGTAACACAGGAAGAGGTTAAAACTGACATTTGTGAGTTCTTCGAATCAAAGCCAAAAGAATTTTACAGTAATAGAATTAGTAAGCTTGTTAATAGATGGAAGGAAGTCATAGATAATCAGGGAAATACATTGTTGATTGAATTTCTAATTAAATGTAACATTTGGTCACTTGTATTCTTTATTCAAAATTCGGACAGAACTTATGGGATGATCTGATAGTTAATGAATAAAATTTCAGAGTTCAGGCGCAGACGTTAGGCGTACAGAGCTGAAGCAGACTTTAAAAAGAACTGGAAACCCAATCCTATACAAAAAACAAGGACCAAATTTCAACTCATGTTCAGAAGACCGAGGAGGAGTGTGAACCGGGCCAAAGGCGAATCCATCTACTCAAAATATAAATAATTGTGGATCAGAATGCGGTTATTTGTAGCTATTGTATAGCGTTGTTTGTAAACTTTTAACTAACTGTTTATTAGTGATTACTTATTTATTCATTACTAACTTAGAGAGTCGCATCGGAGTCAGTGTCGAGTAATCTTTCCTGACTTGTAAGACCGTGTTTTTGATTGTGCTCGTAAAAATTTTTTGTTTTAGACATTTTAAAACCTGTTAAGATTTTTTAAATACTTTTTGTTGTGTTATTTTCATTATTTTTTCTTTTACGGAGAAACCTCGGTTCTCGAATGTCTCACATGTCAAACAAATCGGTTTTCGAACAGAAAATCCGATATGAAAATGCCTCGGTTATCGAACAAAATTTCGGTTCTCGAACTACATTACCGAACCGAGTTATCAAGAACAGAATCATTTCTGAGTCGACCGCCATGTTGTATACATTCGTGTATTATGCTGTGCTTTTCTTTTCCAATTTTATTGTACTGTGCCATTTTTCTCTCTATTAGTTATTTTTCATGGCTCCAAAGAAAGCTTGCAATGATACTGGTAAAGGAAAAAGAAAAGTTGTGAGAAAAACAATTGTTGATGATATTGTCTCTTCCTACCCAGTTTGGTATGGCAAATCAACGATCTATACTATTCTTATAAATAAAATGACGATTATATCTTTCCTTCCCCTTTTCAAACAATAACATCACTTTCCTTCCCTTCCACTTACGCCATCAACCCTCCTACTTACAGGTACTGTAAGATTAAAATGTTCGTCTATATTTTATCTGTTTAGTATTGGGTTTATTTAGCTTTTCTTAGATTTAATGATTTTCATTAGTTTTGTATATAAACTTGTAATCGTCTTGGCACCAGGAACGGATTAATCCATTTTGCAGTGATTCCTACTGGAAAAATAGTTTCGGTTAACGAAGATTTCGGGTTACGAACGGGCTTCAGGAATGAATTAAATTCGTGAACCGAGGTTCCACTGTATTTCATTTGTTTCAATCAACTTTTTTTTATTTTTTAGTTTTATATTCGTATTTCTTTTCGGCTTCGACCGCCATTTGTATTTTTTCTGGTCGGACGTAAGTCTTACTAGATAGCAGTTTTTGTTTTAGTTTATTTTAATTTTATCTTATTATTCCTTTTTTTGAAGGGACTTTTTTTTAAAGAAATCCTACTTTTTGACTTTCGAATTTGACCAACATTTAGTGTTTTTGTTTTTTCTTTTTCATAAAGTTTATTGTTTTTAGCCTGTAGGCGAGCCTTTCTTTCCCTCTTTTGGATTTTTTGTACTATTATTTTTTTTCTGTCTAATTTATTCCTATCTTCTTTTCGGCTTCGGTCGCCATTTGTATTTTTTTCTTCTGGTCTGACGTAAGTCAAAACAGACAACTGTTTTTGTTTAATTTATACTTTATTTTAATTCTGTTTATTATTTCCTTTATTTTTGGAACTTCGTTTAAAAGAACTTTCAGAACTTAAATAGTATTTGACTTTCTGAATTATTCTTGTTAAATTTTCATTTTCTTTTCCCCTCATTTTTCGAACAATATTTTAGTTTAATTTATTGTGTTTTTCCTATTTTTATTTTCTTAAAGTTGATTGTCTTTTAGTTTAAAATCCTTTAATTGTTTTTTCTCATCGTTTAGGCAAATTTATTTTCATCTGAAGGCGAATCTTGTTTTTCTTTTTTTCCATTTTGTACGTCTATTGTTAATTTCCTCTTCCTTTTTCCGCCCTTTGTTAAGACGCAAAGAATAGTTAAAAGTGCAGGCTTCTTCATGTGGGACATATCTCTACCCACACCAGAAGATTGTATCCAAGCCACTACTCGGAAATTGATCACAAAATATCTCAATAGGACCAAATATGAAGGCAGGCGTAGGACCAGTAATGTAATATTCGAGGTCCCTCCTATATTTATCAGGGAGCATCCTGCTGCGTTACTTTCGCAGTATAGGAAGATACTGGGTGCCTCTTGCGGTAGCCTGACCGAAGGATGGAGTTTTGAAATCATGTTGGACCGAAAAGCCTTCCTCTCCATCCCCAACTGTCTAAAGTTGCCGGTCATTGTGACCAGCCGCAGACCAACTTGCTGGAAGTGTGAAAAAGCCGGTTACCTCTCCTCTTCCTACCCAGAGAAGAAGGTCTCTGGAAGTCCCGGTTTACCAAAATCCCCCTCTGACTGCGTCTTTAAATTTTACCCCGCCTGTCATGGGCATGCCAGTTCCGGGACCGGTTTGACTAAACCCCTGGTTGGGTCGAGGTCACAGCCCCCATTCCCCGAAAAGTCTTCACTCGCTGCTAGTGCATTTGTGGAGAAGGGAGAGGAGGAATGGCAGATTGCCAGTAGGGTCAGAGTGAAATGCTAGACAAAGGGATCTCAGTCCTCTGAAACCACCAGGACGAAAGGCAATGACAAACCCACTCCTTCTACCAGCATTAAGGGTGACGACCCGGCCTCAAAAGCTACTACTTCTTTCAAGGAACAACAGAGGAAATATGGTTCGGGCTTCGAAAAGACAGAAAAAATCAAAAAGTTCAAAGCCAAACTAGAGGCCAACTCAAAAACGTCTACACCTAAAAAGCAGCAACTTCTACAACCTCTATCCGGTCCTCCTCCGATTCACAATCGTTAAAAACTTTCATTCACACACTCTCCCAAAAACAGTCCCAGTCAACAGAGATTTCAGCCCTTTCAGGAAAAGTACCCCTCATAGCCCATGTCCTACTACCAGTTCTTCCCCCAAAAGAACCTCCCTGAAATTCCTCCACATTCCAAAAGTCAGAGAAGTGCTTCGGCAGAATCGAAGGAAAAACGGAAGAAGCCAAATAAATTGATATATAGTTTAGGGGAGGATGTCTACTGCATTTCCCCTGCCCAGCCTGAAAGAGCCAAGAACTATGTCAATAGGATAAAAGAACTAAAGTACCTTTTGTATATAAGTCAATACTCGAATAAAGACGTCGAAGTACCGCAGAACTTTCCCACAGCGCAGTTCGCTGTCAGGCTCACGACAGACAAGACCACTGTCTTCGGGTAGAGGGTGACTCAGTCGGAGAACCCTATGCGAATTACGTTATACCAAGTACAAATATTTGTCATATCAATAACCTTATAGTTAGAAGTTATAAAAGATATGGAATTATTCTTCGAAAAGACAATTTATTACAAAGTTATGCCAGTCATATATAAGGTAGAAATTGTTTTATAACTTTCATTATGTTTTTTTGACAATGTGAATCTTTTCATGTACGTTATTGGTTATCGTACCGAGGTCGAGGTTAGCCTACCGACAAATATCACTCAGAATTTAAGGTTTCATATTTTAGAATTGTAGTATAAGAGGATCCACAATTTTGAATGGTAATTTAGGATATGGGTGACACTATTTATTGGAAAGGAGCAAGTAAATTGAAAAACACCAAATTCCGATAGACCGAAGATATATCAATGGCCAGGCGAAGGAAAATGAAAGAAAGGGATATTTGTTTTTAACTGAGAAAAAACTAGAAGACCGAAAAACACTAAATTCCGATAAACATACCGATGACCGGAAGAAGGAAAATGGAAGAAAAGGATATTTCTTATTGTAAAAAAAAAAAAAAAAAATCTAGAAGAAGGTAATTAAATTTCTCGTCCGCCGGAGAGGTAAAACAAAGGAACTATCTGGTTTCAATTAGAACTGAGACTACGTGACCAGCTGTTCTGGAGGTCTAAGGACCTCCCGGAAAGAAACAGATAAGATTTTTACGGCCATTGTGAACGAAGGAGAGAAGGTCGGACTCCTGGTCACGAGTTCGGTCGATTGATAAGGATTAATTTTTTGAAGCAGATGGGTTCCCAGAAGAACATATACAAAAGAATGAGAATTAAATTTTTCGTCTGCCGAAACGCGATAAAACTTTCCAGAATCAACGGATTGACGAGGGGATAAAAAGGATTAATCCCAGATGTGAAAACAACCACAGACAAAAGCACGATAAGAAAGAATATTGAACGATAATTAAAATTTAGCCATTGGGCTAGACCACGCCTAGCCCTTAGGTGACGGGTTTGGTCAGATGACCAAGAAAGAGAGGGCCCAGGTAGAATTTCAGGGAAGGTGGAGGACTTACCACGCCCCTTAGGCACTGGTGGTGAGAGGCACTCACACAAAGCAGGAAGGAGACGGGTTTGACCATGTGACCGGAAAAAGGAGAAAGCCTAAGCAGAATTCCAAGGAGGGAGGAGGGACTCCCTTATATTTAGAGATTTGCAGGGAGAGTCCTGATTGGTTGTTTGGGGAACGCGGGCATGGTTCCATAAAAACAGAGAACCACCACTTCGCCTGATCTGAAGAAAAAGCCTCCGATTTAAAGCCTTGTTCCAAAATCATAACAACAGTGTGCCACGATAATCGGGAAGGGTTGATAATTATTGCATGGAGAGTATAGGCATGCTTAAGTCATCAATGACTATACCATCAATTTTGTATCAAGAAAGTGTATATAAATACTTTTTTTTCTTTTACCCAATTTATTTTATTCTTTCGTGTGACTTTACTATGATCGGACCAAACCAAATCATTGATTCCAGTCAGCCATTCAGACCAATCTAGTCTTGCGATCAATTGACACAACTTGGGGTGAGACATGACGAGCCAAAGCAATCAACTCTACAATCAGCTGAGGGGATCGAATTTGAATACGGAGTGGCCAGGGTAGACGTCATAATTAACTAAAAACTATCTATTAATTACAAATGGAAAGCCCTGATTAATAGTTTGGGGAACACTAGCATACCCAGACCACATCATGCCCCACCTCAGCCTTTGCGCATACGTCCATAAAAACAGAATGCCGTGTAGATGCAGAGACAGAGACGGCGGAGACATCGCGGACAGACTACAGAGAGAGCAGAGAACCACCACTTTGCCTGATCTCATGTGATTTGCCGCCCTGAAGAAAAAGCCTCTGACTTAAAGCCTTGTTCCAGAAGTCTCATTCCAAAATCATAACAACAGTGTGTCACAATAATCGGGAAGGGTTGATAATTATTGCATGGAGAGTAGCGATTTTCCAAGCATAGCTTCGATGTGGCACAAGGCCGAAAGTATGGAGCACCCAGTGAGGATCGAACTCACTACTCATTCGTAATTGTGCTAGCGAGACAAGATTGCTAACCATTACACCGCCTTGGGTGCCCAATTGCATGGAGAGTATAGGCCTGCTTAAGCCATCAATGACTGTACCATCAACTTTGTATCAAGGAAGTGTATATAAATTTTTTTTTCTTTTACCCAATTTATTTTTTTTCTTCATTCGTGTAGACTTTACTCTGACCGGACCAAACCAAATCATCGATTCAGTCGACCATTCGGACCAAATCAGTCTTGTGATCAATTAATTACAACGTAAGGCGAGACAAGACTTGGGACGAAACGATCAACTCTACAATCAGCCGAAGGGATCGAACTTGAATACGAAGCAGCCGGGTTCGTCGTCATAGATGTAAAGGTCGACTTATACACAGAAATATACAGTAATTACTGGAAAATTTAATCCGGCCTTATCTGTTATTACTATAAACGTTGTATTTTGTGGGTACGCGTGTTTGAGAACAAATAACGTAAATGTCATTTAAGGCATTTGAACTGAAATGGATAGCACATGTAACATGAAGAGAAAATAATGACATTTCAACCAACAGTATCACTGACTGCTCGGTCAATGAATGCCAAAGGTTTCATTATAAGGAAACGGCTAAGATGAGGAGAACAGATACTACACTTTGATCCCATTCTGATGGCCAGGGCGTGAAGAAAAGCGTAACGTAGTAGCACTTATAACTATCTATCAATCTATAGATAGATAGATAGATACAGTCGGAGTTAACTTCTCCTTTAGTTCGTTAACCCGTTCACCAGGGGTCTCTCTTCCCTGGCTATAAATAGCCGCTGACTCTTCGCCTCTTCCTCTTTTTCCCGCGGGCCTTTGCGCCGACACCTTGAGGTAAATCTCTCTTTTTCCTCAGGCTTCCAGCCTTACCACCTCAAAAATGTGAACGCTCACCAGAGATAGCGTTTCCCAAAAATGCTGGGAACACGCTAAGCACAATACACACACACACAAACGCACATATATAATATTAACACACACACTTTGTCCTTTTGTAACTGTTTCTATGTAACCTGTTATTAATAAATATATATGTATACATATATTATCGGTCTTGTGTTTTGTTTGTTTTCTTTGCATTCTTTGGACTTAATTAAAAGTCCAACTTTCTCATGTAGTTGGACCGGCTAGCAGGAAAATCTGAACCCCACATGTGTTTCTTCTACTTCTACTCCACAACAAAACAGCCATGGTCCACTACAATACGAAAAGACTGTGAAAGATAGATAAAAAGAGAGATACGAACAGACTGAGATAGATAAGAACAGAGTGAGATAGATAGATAGATAGATAGATAGATAGATAGATAGATAGATAATGAAAAGGAGATTGATATATATGAAAAAAATGAAATATAAGGAAGAGAAGGAGATAGATAGATAGATAGATAGATAGATAGATAGATAAATGAACAGAATGAGATAGATAGATAGATAGATAGATAGATAGATAAATGAACAGAGTGAGATAGATAGATAGATAGATAGATAGATAGATAGATAGACGTAATTTTGGATAGATAAATGAAAGTGTTATGCTTATATTTTTATACGATGAAATGATCTGTTAAATCTATAGTTGGGCATCATACCTTTTTTTGTGGAATATTTTATCATACGCTCCCACCACCCAAGAGTTGCCTGTTTTGACCCCACTCAAAAAAAAAAAGTAAAAAGAAGTGTGAGATATACTTTGGTATGTGTAATTTATCTTGCATATTAATAATGTTCACTGTATATGAAGGAACGCTGCAGATAGTCTGCGTTCCTGCAATATTTCTGATCAATTTTCGATGTTTTTCATTCTTAAGTCGTTTCAGCTCGAAGCCTGGACAAAATCATTGAAAATGGACTCTATCAGTGGGCGGCTTGTTTGTCAGAAATAAATTATTTCTACACTGGGATGAAGAGAAAGATACCGCAAGGAATTTTTGAAGAGATAGGCGAGAGTTGTTTTTGTTTTTCTGAATCTATTTAGATAACCAAATTTCCCTTACAGGTTCTTAGTTTTGTTGGACTTTTCTGTAGTTTTTAAAAATCAGTTCGGTACTCTTTTTTTTCTCTCTTTATTTTCGTTCTTTAAGAAAATGGACAAAAAATTCCAAGAGGAATCACTGGATTTAGAATGTATAATCCAATTTAGTGCAGTTTGGTAATTAAATGAATTTGTTCTATTTCCAGGAGACATCAACGGCAGTAGTATTTCACCAACATGCAACAGTTATTTTATTTTTAGTTTGTGCCAAATATTTCATGTTTTATCTTCTTTTTTTTATTTCGTTTCTTCCAACTCGTTTTATCCCGTCTTGGAATCTTCGTTGTGGGGGCTTCTTTTGCAACAATGAAACTCCCTGCCACTTACCACGTAAAATGGAGAAAAAAATACAAAAAGATAAACAAAAGAGTGACATTTATTTCGTTTTACTTTTACATATGCCTCGGAATTTTCTCTCCACAATATAAATCCCAAAGAATCAATACACACACACACACACACACACACACACACACACATATATATATATATATATATATATATAGAGAGAGAGAGAGATGGGAATTTTCTTTCTAATCAAATCAAATAGAATCAATACACACACAGACACACACACACACACACACATATATATATATATATATATATATAGAGAGAGAGAGAGAGATGGGAATTTTCTTTCTAAACAAATCAAAAAGAATCAATACACACACACACACATACATACATACACACACACACACATATATATATATATGTATATATATATATATACAAAGAGAGAGAGATATCGGAATTTTCTTTCTACAAGAAATCACAAAGAAACACTATAAATAAATATATATACATATAAATATTTACTCTTCGTGATTTCAATCAATATATATACATATCGGAATTATATATATATATATATATATAATTATTTGAAATATAAAATATTATACTATAGGAGGGCAAAAAAAAAAAAAGTTGGGGGGGGGGCATCTGGAACGGCGTAAACACCAAAAAAGTGCTCGATGCAAGCTATAAAGTATAAGATTTAAAATGCAGAGCGAGATGCCTTGGAAGAAAATCTCTCACAACCACGGTACCTCGATCGCTAGAACTCAGGGCGGTCGAAAAAGCTTTTTCAACCGTCCTGAGAAGATCTAGCGATTGAAATCCGGGTAGCGTGGTTGTGAGATATTTTCTTCTAAGAAATTTTCTTCTGCACTTCGACGGGTGAGAATCGAAAATGGTTATGAACAATCCTGCTTGTAGGCAAGCCGTATGTGAAACGTCAGTTGAAATGCACTGAAACGAAGTTCCATCTTTGTAGTGAGTAAAATGGTTTTGTCTATATGATAAAATTATAATATACATATATATATATATATATATGCATGTATATATATATATATATATATATATATATATATATTGTTTGTGATTTGTTGTAGAGAAAAAATTTTGAGGCATATGTAAAAAAAACGATCATTTGAACGTAAAAATATAAACATTACATTTTTATATCCTAAATTGTTTATATCTATCTGCCTATCTACCTATTATCCATATCTATCTATCTATCTATCTATCTATCTATCCATCTACCTATATGAATGTCCATATCTATCTATATATCTATCTCAGTCTGTTCGTATCTATCTATCTATCTGTCTGTCTTGTCTGTCTGCTCGTATCTATCTCAGTCTATTCGTATCTATCTCTATCTATCTATCTATCTATGTCAGTCTGCTCGTATCTACCTATCTCAGTCTGTTCATATCTATCTATCTATCTATGTAGCTTTTAGGTATGCTATATTTATGGGTAAATGTACTCGAGATAGAGCGTATCTATGTATGTATCTATGTATGTATGTATGTATGTATGTATGTATGAATGTATACGCAAAAGGGACAATCCAAAATGAGTACTACAAACTGGAGACGTCAGACTCTGGCAAGTACGAAAATTTAAATTTAAATTTCATCAGTTATCTTTCCCTAGTTTGTTTATCCCGTTATTAAAACATTATTTTTATTGGATACTCGTATTTGAGTAAATGCTCTATTTATTTATTAAACAGTATATTAATTTATTTATTTTCTCCCGGGCGGAATATTCGAAAAATCTTATTGAAGAAAAATATACGCTCTCAGACAGGATTCGATCGAACCAACGTCACCCTGGGCAGAGAGATCCGTCATTAGATCGGACGTGCTATATACCGACTAAGTTACGAAGAACTCAGCCGATCAGGCATGGATCAATTGTGCTAGTTCGGTAGACGAAATTAAATAAATATACTGTTTTATAAATAAACGGAACGTCTACTCAAATACAAGTAACCACTAAAAAAATAACGTTTAAAGTGATAAACCATTACTTCTTTAGAATATATATATATGTGTGTGTGTGTGTGTGTGTGTGTGAAGCCAGATATAGGGATGTTATTCTTAATCTTATTAAAGAAAAATATGCGCTCTTCGGCAAGGTCTTCGTATCTCAGTCGGTCTTGAACACATCGGATCTACGACGGTTTCCGCTCCCCAGGCGGACGCTGGTTTGATTCCTACCTGTGAGCGCATATTTTGTTTTTCGAATATTCAAGCTAGTAGGCGAAAACAAATAAATATACTGTTTAATAAATAAACGGGGCGTCTACTCAAATACGATTATCCACTAAAAATAAATTTTAAAGTGATAATCTCTGTCGGATTAATAAGTAAAAATTCATTACTTTTAGAACACACACACACACACACATACGCACACACACACACACACATACACACACACACACACATATATATATATATATATATATATATAGGTTTAAGTTGTTTCTATATTTATGGGTAAAAGTGCTCAATATCAGAAGGGACACGGAACATAAACGAATGAGATATACGAGGGCTGATCAAAAAGTTTCGGAACTGGCGCCATAAAAAGAAAACTACAACACATATCAACTCGGCATTTAATCTCCTTCGAAGTAGTCCCCTTCTGAAGCCACACAATTGATGGACAGCTTCCCGGAATTTCTTTTTGATTGTTTTTGGGGGATAGTGAGCATCTGCCTCGTTGCATTCTCTTGGATTTCTTCGACGTCTTGAAATCTTGTTCCTTTTTAAGTGAGATTTGATTTCTGACACAACGGGCGAGATCTGGGGAATATGGTGGTTGTTGGACCTGGGAAATATTGTGTTGGCCCAAAACTGCTACACAGGCTATGGTCAATAATGTAACCTCTGTGTTATAGTGAGACGACCGCACTCTATACACTTTCCTTCCAAGTATTGGCATAAACAACGGAAATGAGAGAGAACGTTATATTTTAGCTCCGTTACCATAGCAACAGTCTCAATACTTTTGGATCAGACCTAACATATATATATATATTCGATGTGATGAGAACGAAAGTAATATATAAATTCCGACGTTCACAGCATTAATCCAAAAAAGGGCTCGATACCGATAGTAGAGCGATAATTATTTATTTATTATAATTTTATCATATAGACAAAACCATTTTACTCACTACAAAGATGGAACTTCGTTTCAGTGCATTTCAACTGACGTTTCACATATGGCTTGCCTACAAGCAGGATTGTTCATAACCATTTTCGATTCTCACCCGTCGAAGTTTAGCTGAAATGCATTGAAACGAAGTTGTATCTTTGTAGTGAGTAAAATGGTTTTGTCTATATGATAAAATTATAATATATATATATATATATATGCGGGTTAGTAGAATATAGAATCTGAACAAAAATGGGTAAATGAGACAAAGTGGAAAAGCTTTTTAATAACACGCGTTTCGTCTTCGTGTGTTAGGTAAATGTGTTCAGGTCATAATGAAAGACAAAACTGTTTTTTTTTTATATTAAAATCGTTAATGTTTGTTTGCTAGGATAGCGTCTTTCGGTCAAAAGACCAAATCTGTATGTTTGTTTTTGTTTGATTTTATTAAATCCGTTAATTTCTTTTGGATTGACATTAGTCCATTCGTCCGACTAAATCTCTGTTATTCTCTTTGTGCTACTATTACGCTTCAGTTTATATATATATATATATATAGTTAAACCTAGAGAGCCAGACAAACCTACCAAGGTTTCACCTAAGCGGATCGTCAGGGAAAGCTGGCTAAAAAGGTAAAGAAAGAACGGAATATATAGTCAATAAACAAAAAAAAAAAAAAAAACATAACCACGTGACCAAAAAAACCAAAAAAACCAAGAGGGTTGGGGAGTACCCTTTATTCAAAATTGACGAAAGAGGGAGGGGATTAAAAAAGAAAAACACGGATAAACAGGGGTGAAACTATTTATTCAATCGAAAAAATAATAATAATAATAATAATAAATAATAATAAATATAAAAATAAAATAATATAAAATAAAATATAAAATAATATATTATTAATTATTGGGGAGAGGAGAACTAGTCTTACAACCAGTGTTTTGTATGTCTACATTTGTTTAGAATTTCCATTTTAGAATTTAATAACTGATTAGGTTCCTTATATAGAGCTATAGCTAATTTTTCCTCAAGACATAGTTTACAAAATTTATAACCTGCTCTATATTTAGAACAACTTTTTAATATTTCCCATTTCAGGGTGGGATCTTTGTTATTGTCATGTCTAATTTTCCATATATAGGTAGATAGTGTAGTACTATGTTTAGTTTTTTCATTATTAAAGCTACTTATATGGTTGTAATATCGTTTTTTAAGCACATTGTGAGTAGCTCCTATGTATACTTTAGAGTTTATATCATTCTTATAGTCATTAATGTCCTTATATATTTTAACCTGGTACACCACGCACTCCTGTTGACATTTTCCCGGGGGGTGGGGGCAGGCTTTTTTCTTTCTACAATTACATCTAGAAGAAGTAGTGCGTGGATTATCCGTAGTTTTTTTTCTTATTATATCTGTTAATTAGATTCGCTACATTTGGCATACAACTGTAGCTTAATCTTACGCTGTTTTTATTAAATATTTTATGTAGTTTGCTAGTCTTCGGGAAATGTTGTTCCAGTACTTTATTTAGTTATTTTGGGTACTCGCATCGAGGTTTTTTTCTTCGGTTAACGTACATGTTCTTGGTTCTTTCTTTTTTTATACCATTTTTTCCCTTTGGTATTGGCTTGTTTATTTGCAAATCAAGACACCGAAGGTTTTCCGAGCGAGTATAGTTTCTTATATTTATAAGATTTCTTTTAATAATATATATATATATATATATATATATATATATATATATATATATATATATATATATATAAGTTGAAGTACATAGCCGCGATCCAGCAGGCTATGAGGGACCTTGAGGAATGGCTGAACAAATCAGGATTGACAGGGCTTTTTTATGGCTTTTCCAGCACGCATTATTGCCCGGGATATTGTGGCCGCTGTTCCTATATGATTTTCCGATTACCACCGTGGAAACGTTAGAGTGACCAGTTAGTAATCGGTTGAGGAGGTGGTTGGGTTTGCCGGGATGTTTAAGTGGTGTGGCCCTCTATGGTAGCAGTTAAGTGCATAAGGTAAATGTAAACTTAAAGATTTATCTGATAATTCTTTAGAAACGATTCAGGTCGGGGTTGCGGTTTTAGCCGATATGATGCAAAACACGAAATCGGCAATAAGGAGAATGCATTACTGAAGACCACTTTTGATGCATCTAAAATGTATTATGCAGCTAATATATATATATATATATATATATGTATTATATAAAGGGTGTCCATAAGGTTTGTGTGCACTTTAAAAAATTTATAACTTTATTTGTATTTGCGATAGAAATAATTTGTAAAAAGGATTAGAAAGAAGTAAATCCATATTTTTTAAAGTTATATTGAAATTTTATTTAAGTTTCCACATGTACTTCATCATTAGCAACATAAAGGGTAATACGATTTTGCAGTTCACGGAAAACATTTGCCAGCTGGTTTACAGTAATGCCTGAAATCACATTATACGTAAAACTAGGTACATTAAACTTTATAACATTTTTTACAGATAATTTTGAATCTATACAAACCATATATCCCTTCTGTGAGCAAAGAAATCTTTTCCCTAACCTTTTTAAATATTATTTTCTGTGAGATCATTTAATCTGTTAATGAAACATTTCCTTTTCGTGACAATACGTTAAAATAATATAGTTTAAGAATTCTGATTTATTTTCTTGAAACGAGCTAGTGACACAGCTTCAAGCGTGTATATTTGGAAATAAATTCCTTATCTTTTTTTTGTTAAAACTACCCGTGTGTTTCCGCGTCATTATCAACTTTATTTATTATTATTATATTCCGTGCTAATAGGAATATATACTTGAAAAACAAGATGGATAAAATAAGTAAAGGTTTATTGTAAAAACCAGTACAATAAGAAATAAGGTAACAGTTATGCACAAGGTCGTCGCAAGTCAGTCCAGTAGTGAGTGTTACTATTGGAAGGTCGGTAGGTCTCGCGTAAGTATGAGTTGTGCTTAACAGATCCCAGCAAGTATATTTAGCCCCCCCTCCCCACGAGGGTTGCATGTGGCACAAGGCCGTTTTAACGTGGGTCCTCCGAGCCCGTAGGCTCAGCCAAAAATATTCCCTTTTTGAACTTGCATAAACAGGTTCAGGGGCAGTCTACCTCCCGGAACCTTCAGCGGAGCCTCATCCGGGTTCCTCTCTGCCCGAAGGCAGAGAGTTCAACAGTACAGCTGGAACAGATCCCAGCAAGTTCCCTGTAGTCCGTTGACTTACAGATACTTATAGGTAGTTACTACCTATAGTGTAGTCACTTATGGGAGTGACAGGTTATTCCGTTTACATCAGTTATTATTCGTGGCGTAGGTAAACCAACTGTTCATTTTAACCCCTAACCTCGACGCCATTAAACATTCAATGCCACATCAGATTAAGGCAACTGTTCGAGCCAAAGCCAGTCACACTAATTGTTAATTCCATACTTTGACATTTTGTACTTTCTGTAATAACAGAGATCACTTTTTGCAAAGAAAAATCGATTTTAACATTTGAACCATATTTACAATTCCTATATTTTGATTTATTGTCTTTATGGTAGAAGATTTGTTTTGAACGTTTTTAATTAAAAGGTCCTTGCGTTCAGCAATAATTAATTGAGTAGATGAATTTGTGGGCATAGATATCTGGAATCTTGAAAAGAACGTTTCTTCACGTTTATCTATTCTTTTTAGTGGTTAGTATGAAATAAATAGGTTATTTAGTGATTTGAATGGCTTTTCAATGTATTTAAGTTCTTCGTTTAAATAGTGGGGGCTACATATTCTACATAATCTGAAATAAAAAAAAAATTATACCGTTTTTAGTTTTGACATGGTAAATCAAAATGTAATAATGATTCTTTTTCGTAGATTTTCTATATACTTTGAATTCTAATATATCATTGGAACTAGCTTATAAAATGTCTAAAAAAAGAAAGGGTAGTGAGCTATTATTTTCTATTTTCCAAAAGTAAATTAAATTGTTGGTTCAACTTGGTATAGAATATTAAAGCATCGCTCTTCATTAATGAATAGAGCACTCTGGCTGACTGGCGTTTGTTTGCATTCGTAAAAACAATACGATAGAATTAGTCTTTCTCTCTGCTGAAACACCGATGGCTTAGGGGTAGAAACTCCGACTGATACCAAATCGCTCGGGTTCTGATCCTGGATTGAAGCATTCGGTTGTCTAGTCGCACTGATGAGTTGCGATACAGCGAAACAGGCCTGTATGCGAATGACATTATATATATATATATATATATATATATATATATATATATATAAAAGTGAACATTGAAGTCAACACTCAGAGGCGACAGGCTGTTTTCATGCTGGACGCAATCGTCAGCATGAAACAGCCTGTCCTCTGAGTGTTGACTGCAATGTTCACTTTTATATTTTATATTTACATACGCTCTATATATGACATTGAGCACTTTATTCCATAAATATAGCACACCTTAAAACTGTATTTCTTTATATATATATATATAGTGTTGATTTGCTTGGCAACAATGTTTAGCCCGACAAACGCTTTACATATTTTTACTTTAGATATTAAAGCATTATGTTATACTTCTTCAGGCGAATGGTAAGTGACTGGTGATTAAATGTTTTTTTTAAATTTCCAAAGAAAAATGTTACCTCTTTTTCCGACAGATAAAGGCGAGGGGTAAGAAAGCACATCGTCAGAATTAAAAATAGACTTGTGGGTTTGTCTTGATCAACCAATTAAAAGTCAGATCCACGGCAAATAGAAAATGAAACTCAGAGGGTGGAGGGGAAGTTATTTTTTCATGACATGATAAACCCAGAACTTAGACAGGTCATCACTGACACTTACTGACAACATGTAAGTAATAAATCACTCATATATATATATATATATATATATATATATATATATATATATACAAAAATGTAAAAGAACAAAAGAATATAAATTCAAACGTTCATAACATTAATTTAAAAGGGCTCATTACAATCAAACGCTATATATATATATATATATATATATATATATATATATATATGGTCGTTCTGAGCGGTCTTTGCTCTATTCTGGGCCCTATGCTATTTCTTATCTTCATGAATGATCTTCCTGATGTTATCAATTCCCACATAGGCATTTATGTAGATGACACTACCGTTTACTTCTGTCTCAATCGCAAATCCACCAGAACTGACAAAGTTAACCTGGGCGCTGCTCTTGAAAAGGACCTCCAATCTGTGGTTAACTGGGGCAGGAAATAGCTTGTAAATTTTAATGTCTCCAAAACTAAACTGCTCTCATTTAATCACCATAGAGAAACTTCCCTGCCCGCTATCAGCATGGCTGATGCTCGACTGCAGGAGAGCGTCTCACTTTGCCTTCTTGGCTTCACATTTTCAACTCACTTGAAGTGAAATAACTACACTGAATCAACAGCTGCATCTACTGCAAGGACAGTTGGTTCATTGTATTGTGCCATAACGTTTATCTCGTCAGAGTTCATCTTGCACATTTACAAATCTACTATTCGTCCGTGCATTGAATGCTTTTTGTTATATATGGTCTGGTACCCCTGCTGTTTATCTTGCGGTTCGTCGAAAGAATGATCTGCAATGTAATCTATCCTGATTTGGCGTTTTGATTTCATATTTCCATGGAAACTGCTTCGACGAAATTTTTGACTTGTTGCCCCGACTACATGGATATAAGCATGCTACTAGATTGGCATCTAGGTCCCACCCTTTTACTGTTGAAGTAGTTAAATGTAACCACCACTTCCACTCCAATAGTTTCATTTCTCGCACTTCCCGGCAGTGGAACTCCCTTCCGTTTATTTGATTCTCTGAAAACTACAATTTTCAATAATTTAAATGCAACGTCAATCGCCATCTTCTGTTGTCTTGAACTACGTTCATCATTTATCCTTTCCTCAATCCCCCTATATGCAGTTTTTTTTCTCTCACTGTCACTCTCTGTAACACCCTGCGTACTAGTAGCACTCCCGCCTTGTTTGGTTTGAAATGATAGATATATATATATATATTTATATGCATGTGTATGGGAAAATTGCGCCCTGAAGATGATAATTTGAAATTGTCGAAAGTACTTCCATCTGACAACAACGCGAATATAAGGATCTTATTATTCACGGAATTGATAGCAAGTTAATGCCTCATTGTCTTGTTAACGAAGTGATTTAGCTATTAATCACATAGACATTGCTCTTTAATTCTTTGTATAAATTGTTTCTTTATGATATAAATTATAAGTTGCTCTCTCTCTCTCTCTCTCTCTATCTATATATATATATATATATATATATATATATATATATATAACACTTTATACATATATCAAAATGACCTGTGATCCAGACTGCATCAATGTGATAGAATGTGTGTACTCCAAAACTCGCTTGAGGATGAAACGGAACTAATGTCTTTAATTTAATTACAAAATTAAATTATAAGCTTTTAGCTTCCATTTTTGAAACATGGTTAGAATTGTGTAGCGGAAAAAAAACATTTTAAATCAATTAATTTATTATATATATATATATATATATATATATATATATATATATATATAATTAATATGAGTAAATGTTTGTCGTTTATTGATGTTATCTTCAGCAACCTGACTCCATAGTTTCGTAGACGGAACTGTCTGTCCACATTTCAGGAGATATCAGCAATTTACTGCTTATATTTTTTGATTTTTCTTTTTATACAGTTATTGGTGTAATTTAATTGTCTGGTTAATAAAATGTGAGGAATAAAAAACAACAAAATGATAACAATATTGGCAATAAAATAGATGAAATCTATTATATATTAGCCTTTTGACTAAATTGAATTACGAGTAGAAAGTTTTTCCCTGTGGAAATTATACTCTCTGAGTAAACCCAAATTCCTGTTTTTTTTTTCTCTCACTGTCACTCTCTGTAACACCCTGCGTACTAGTAGCACTCCCGCCTTGTTTGGTTTGAAATGATAGATAGATATATATATATTTATATGCATGTGTATGGGAAAATTGCGCCCTGAAGATGATAATTTGAAATTGTCGAAAGTACTTCCATCTGACAACAACGCGAATATAAGGATCTTATTATTCACGGAATTGATAGCAAGTTAATGCCTCATTGTCTTGTTAACGAAGTGATTTAGCCATTAATCACATAGACATTGCTCTTTAATTCTTTGTATAAATTGTTTCTTTATGATATAAATTATAAGTTGCTCTCTCTCTCTCTCTCTCTCTCTCTATATATATATATATATATATATATATATATATAACACTTTATACATATATCAAAATGACCTGTGATCCAGACTGCATCAATGTGATAGAATGTGTGGTATATATATATATATATATATATATATATATATATATATATATATATATATATATATATATGTGTGTGTGTGTGTGTGTGTGTGTATAAATAAAAAGAAAGAACAGTAAGATTCTACATACTGTAAGGGATTCTAATACATTTAATTGTTCTTAAAACAAATATAGTATATTAAAAATTAAAAGTGAAAAAATTTCAAATCGTAGTTAAATAAAGCGTATTCTAACCTAAACACCCACCAAAAATCTTTAAATGTAAAAAATAGGGAAAAAATACCGTAATAATTTTTACCGTTAACAATAAAAAAATTTTTTTTTAATCCAGACGACATGCATTTAACGGATGTTAGATTTCATTGAAAAATACATCCCTACCCCCTCCGAACCGTAACAAATAACTGATACATCAAAACATAATGAACGCGCAGACACCCCTAGTCTAGTGAAAGTGGTTTTATCTGTAACCTTGGACACGTGAATTATGATTTTAGCTATGTCTTTAAAACCCAGTAATTTTAAAAGTTACTCCAAAACTCGCTTGAGGATGAAACGGAACTAATGTCTTTAATTTAATTACAAAATTAAATTATGAGCTTTTAGCTTCCATTTTTGAAACATGGTTAGAATTGTGTAGCGGAAAAAAAACATTTTAAATCAATTAATTTATTATATATATATATATATATATATGTATATATATATATATATATATATAATTAATATGAGTAAATGTTTGTCGCTTATTGATGTTATCTTCAGCAACCCGACTCCATAGTTTCGTAGACGGAACTGTCTGTCCACACTTCAGGAGATATCAGCAATTTACTGCTTATATTTTTCGATTTTTCTTTTTTTATACAGTTATTGGTGTAATTTAATTGTCCGGTTAATAAAATGTGAGGAATAAAAAAACAACAAAATGATAACAATATTGGCAATAAAATAGATGAAATCTATTATATATTAGCCTTTTGACTAAATTGAATTACGAGTAGAAAGTTTTTCCCTGTGGAAATTATACTCTCTGAGTAAACTTAAATTCCTGTTTAATCCCTGAATGTGTGATTTTATTTTGAAAATATATTTTAACTCCAATCTGCGTCGTTCTTGTCGGCTGTTAAATGAAGAAGCTAGAAGCACACATCTGATGTCATCAATGCTATGGAACGGGTGGTTAAAGTCTGCAGTGACTACAAAATTGTGGTTGTTGTCTTGATTGTTTGTTATGGCTAATGAATCGAAGACGGAATTCCTCTGTTATCATTTTGTTAGCTTTTTTATTCCTCAAATTTCACTAACCGGCGTATTAAATTTAAATATAAGAAGCACGCGGGAACCATCTTTCGTTTTATATATATATATATATATATATATATATATATGTGTGTGTGTGTGTGTGTGTGTGTGTGTGTGTGTGTGTGTGTGTGTGTGTGTAAAGTGTTTGCAGATCGAAGAGAGGCGATAAGGCCACTAAGACACAAGGGGGCTGCTGAGAGTGAAAATGAATGAAAAGACTTTAGAAGGAACAGGAATACTGCATGGTGATTCATAATATGATGGCTACTAAAAGAATGAAACGCTCAGTCGCCATGCAGTGTTGATTTATATCGCGACACCGTTTATGCATATAAAGAAAAAAAATGGCGTCATTATTATGCGATTTCTTTGGCACGGTCTAGCTCCCTTTAACTCGCACACATCGCCAGGGACTATTTTAAACTTCCAGCTTTCTAGAGACTATCAGTATGCAACCAACAGAATCTTGTCTACCAAACAACACATGGCTCTTGATAATGACCGAGACGGTCGAAAGTACTTGAACAAAACTTCGGAAAGTTCATCAACTATTTTGATCCTGATATACAACATCTTATTTGAAAAATTGGAAAAGTACAATAACTATATTAAACGGATAGACCTCGTCAGTTGAATTTAATAAAATATGTTGTTTTTTTTAAAAAAAAGTAGATGGCAGACCTTCCCAAAGATTCTTCAAGCACTGAAAAAGCTCACTCTCACACTTTGTGTATTCTCTTCGTACTCTCCTATCCAATTCACCCCATACTAATTCAATGGGAGAGAGAGGTCAGGGGGGTTGAGGCGGCCAAGTCATAATTCCCAAAATTTTGTTCCATTTTTTGACATAATGTAGAAGAGTGTTTTGTATAGTTGTCTTGTAAAAAATAAATTGATTTTCCCGGTTATGCGTAAACCAGATGATGTAGCAAGTCTTTTTCAAGTCAAATGATATTGTTTTTTTTGTTTGTTTTTTTTTATGATTCCTTGGCCTGAATCAAACCTCCATCTGTTTTGGTAATCTCAAAAAGTCAACTGAAGGGTTAATCATGAAAATACAATATTTCTCATAAAAAATATTCATAATTTAGCAAAATATATTGTGGACAGATGAATCCACATTTTAACTTTTTCGGTTGAAAAGGGGATCTTGGAGAAAGACTGAAAAATGAAAACGAATAAAATACAGTTGCTGAAATTTTACCTTTTACTAAAAAAAATACAAAGATATTTCGTTTTAAGGTGTTTTTAAAGAAATGCAGAATGGCCCCAATTATCTTTTAGGCATGTCTAATTGAATAAATTACAAATATTATGTCTGCTTATTTTTATTATAATTCTTTCATATTCACAAATATTTTCCGTATATTACAATTAAATAAGGCAAGAAATTCACTGTAACAGTGAGAATCACTTTTAATTCCCAAGTCCTTTCCACCCCCTTCTGAGATGATCATCAGGGATGCAACTGTTAAGGCATATTTGTTTTTCTGTCGGAGATACATTCTCCCAAAGGGCATTTGTATTGATATACAATGTTCGTTTTACGTAATACATCAGTAGGTGAGGAGGAGTTATTGCGAATAATTAAATTGATTGTATTGTATTTTGATGATGATCTCAGAAAGAGATGGAAAGTACTTGGAAAATAAAAGTGATTCTCACTATTACAGTGCATTTCTTGCATTATTTAATTGTAATATACAGAAAAATATTTGTGAATATGAAAGGATTATGATAAAAATAAGCAGACATAATGTTTGTAATTTATTCAATTATATATATATATATATATATATATATATATATATATATATATAAAGTGTTAAAGTTTTAAAGTATTCTGCTTTTTGAAATGAAGTTAATCTTTCACTCGCCAGTAGTTTAATATCGCCCGAAGAGACACATTTATGGTTTCGAAATATAATTGTAATTTTGAAGTGTTTTTAACATTTTTTGATATCTTAAAATGAATAATATTTAGCTCTATGTATTTAACCCTCTTTTAAATGTCATGTACTGTGGAATTATACTTCATTTGTTCTCATTATTTATATATATATATATATATATATATATATGTGTGTGTGTGTGTGTGTGTGTGTGTGTGTGTGCGTGTGTGTGTGTGTGTGTGTGCATGTGTGTGTGTGTGTGTGTGCGTGTGTGTGTGTGTGTGTGCGTGTATGTGTGTGTGTGCGTGTATGTGTGTGTGTGTGTTGTAACCTAGGGAAGGTTACTGAATAGAACAATCAAACGAAGCTGGGTAATGAACGATAACACTTAGGAAAAGAACAACACATATAAGATTCGCCAGCGGCGTATAGAAGTAGTAAACTGCTAGAAATGAGTCAAGTGAAGTCCGCAATGAATCTCCAACTGTAGGATATCTACGAGCCGCCTCACAAGGCCGAATTTAATGTGGAGTATCTGAGCCCGTAGGCTCGGCCAAAAATTCCCCGTAGTCTCCATATAAAACGGGGTTGGGTAACTGTTTCCCGAGACGAGACTCTTCCAATATTTCGTTTAATGCTGACCTTGTGTCTGCGCTTAATAAATAGCCATTATCAAGAAATAATGTCTTTTTTATTTCATCAGAAGAAAGTCTATTCAAAATGTACTTAGCTTATATTAGTTAAAAGCAGACAGATCTTTCCACTTGCTGCAATATAATCTTCTTTTTTACAAGTTCCCTCGTACTGGCTGTTTGCCTAGACTAATTATCAGGAGAATTTCTTTTTGTACAACCCTAAGCTTTGTAAATAGCCATTGTAATCAAAAACTGTTTTCTTTTAAATTCAACAATCGAAATTCTCACCAGAGAGACATGCAAGATAACAATTGCAAACAATTTTTTTTCTTCATCGGAAAGAAAACAAAGTAGAATGGTGCGTGTATTTTATTTCCTTTTCATGATTTCCAACATTGATGCCGAAACAAAATACAAGTTAAAAATATAATCTAAAATAAAACACTACCCCAAATACACTAACTGTTTCTTATACTCAGGAACATTTTGTCGACGTCCAGACACAAAGAATAGCAGTTATTCTTTACTTAGTTTGACACAAGGCCGCAAGTATGGAGCACCCAGTGAAGATCGAACTCAACAACAATGGTAAAAAACAGACTACATTACTAAACATGATTACACACAAAGGGGTTCAAATATTTACGAAAGTTAGCTAAATTTAGCACAAGGACATAAGTATGGGATACCCAAAGAGGATCAACCACAATAATCATGCATCATTGAACTAGATGAGATCATTAGCTCATTCTGATGTACCTTGAAAATATAGTGTCCAACGATTTTTTTTCTATGAAAATGCATTGGGAAATGATTTTTACTATGAAAATACACTAGCCAATGGTTTTAATATGAAAATTCATTGACCAATAATTTTTACTATAAAAATACAGCTTCCAAAGATTTTTACCATGAAAATGCATTGCCCAATGATTTTTATTATGAAATTGCATTGACCAATGATTTTTTTATATGAAAATACATTGGCTAATGATTTTTACAGTGAAAATGCATTGGTCAATGATGTTTATTATGAAAATGCATTGGCCAATAATTTCTGATATGAGAATACTTTGGCCAATGATTTTTACTATGAAAATGCATTAGCCAGTGATTTTTACTATGAAAATGCATTGGCCAATGATTTTAACTATGAAAATGCATTGGCCAATGATTTTTGTTATGAAAATGCATTGCCAATGATTTCTTATATGAGAATGCATTGGCCAATGATTTGCTGGAAATGATTTTAATATCAAAATGTTTTTATGTAGGTTGATTAATTTTATAATATATCAACCTGTGCTAGATTATTTAATGCCATATTTGGGACGGGTTCCCAGTGAGGATCGAACTTACTACTCAGCAGTAACAATCAACCAGACTAACCCCTCTAATCATTACTCCACACTGTGATGCCTGGAATTTGCTCTAGACACAAAAACATGAAGACATCATTCATTTCAAACATTATCAGAGCAACGACGACACTTTAGCTTGTCTAAAAAAGTCTAAAACTTATTAAATTACTTGATACTCTGGTCCTCAAAACATTTGCTGCTGATCAAACTGAATCGACAAAGTTCTCGTAAATTTATGTTTGTTCTTTAATTGCAAAAATACCAAAAATGAACATAAAACTTCTCGATTTATTTTTTTACGGCTTCAACCTTTTACTTGTTATTGAAAGCCACAATTTTTTTTTTAGATTTAACAATTTTTGGGTGATAATAATGATTTCCTGATGCACGTCCTACTAATTTACCCATAGCTGGGGGAGAAGAGATGGACTCATACCTTTCCCTAGGGTATTTGTGCGCAATTGTATATAATGAACCAAACTGGAATTGGAACTCGGCTATCTGATTTTCGATTCTGATCCGTTATCCATTACACCACATGTACATGCAAGCTTACAGCACCTGGTATTCATAAGCAATCACCCATCTAGGTACTGACTAGGCTCGACGTTGCTTAACTCATGGAAGAACCAATGTTTCAATGTGATGTGGACGCAAGCCTATGGACGCAAGAGGAAGACATAAGAAGTGAATATTACGAGGATATGTAGGATATATAACAAATTAGGAAGATGTGGGAAAGATGACTGGATTTCAATAGGTTAAAATGTATGTGCATATATAAAAAGTCCATACAGGAATACGTAGTTAAAATGTACACCTTAATAGATTTTTGCTATATTGAATCATGTCTGGCACAATGCCATATTATGGTGTGCAAATAAATCACTAGCCACTGCACTAAACATATCTGACTATTTCTTTTGTCTGTAATGTCTTTTTGCTATAGTAGAGTTATCTCCCTTGTTGCCAGTACAAGATAGATAAGGAAAGTTGTTTAAATGTTTACGAATCTGGAAGGTGAAAAGACCAACTCAATAAAACAATAGAATGCAGCAATAAAAGGACTAATTTATCACCTAATCTACATAATTATTATCAAATTTCATACATGTTATTATGATACTTTTTTGCCAGTGTTTCTTACATACGTCCAAATTTACCTATACTCAAGAAACAAGCCTGAATTAATTTTTAACCCATCGTTGGAGGGCAAACATAGATTCATATGTTCTCCAAGAGCATTAGTGCAAATATGAATGTATGGTTGATTGAGTGATTTGTTTTTTATGGCTTATCAACCCTTTGTGGGTTATTTAAAGCCAAAATATATTTTGGACTGTAAGAATAATTCTTTTTTTTATTCCATAATTATTATCATTGCATTAAATATTTTTTGAGATATCAATGATTTTTTGAGATACAAGTATTATAATTTAATCCATAGCTAGGGGAGAAGAGATTACACCACCTGCACATTCTGTTTTTTACTGTTAGAAATTCTTATTTTTATATCATGCACCAATCAATGTATATAATAGCCGATTGGTTTACATAAACCTGCACAGACAAACTTTGAGAAAAAACGGATTCATACTTTTCCTAAGGGTATCTGCACATAAGTGAATATACAAACCCAGCTGGAATTTGAACTTGGTTCTCTAATTTCTCATTCTGAGCCATAATCCATTACACCACCTGCACATCCTGGTCTTTTTACTGTTTGAAATTCTATTTGCTGTTATTCATCAATCGATATGCTTAGTAGTCAATTTGTAACAAACATATTAAGTCTTAAATAAAATCAGTGTGGGATACAGTAGTTTTTAATGTTGATTGAAGGATTTTTGTTTTTTATGGATTATCAACCCTTTATTGGTTATTTAAAGCCAAAACATATTTTAGATTGCAAGAATAATTCTTGTTATAATGAATATAGTATTAACAATTTTTGTGAGAATGACAATTTTGTCTAGATACAAGTCCTACTATTTAATCCATAGATGGAGAGAAGAGATGGATCCATATTTTACTCAAATATATTTGTGTGTTAGTGAATGTAACAAACCTGACTGAAATCCAAACTCGGTTCTCCCTTGCAGTGACTAAATAGAAAGGTTGTAATTCTCTTTAGATATTAATCCACTTTTCTTGAAATTGGACAGAAAATTAAATTTAATTTTGTTTGGTCAGGCTTGAACTGCATTTGTAAGTAGAAAATTCTGCTTGTTAACAAATCAAAATGTATATATATATATATATATATATATATATATATTAAGCGATTCACTCCAAGCAAGGCGGGAAGCCACTAGGACGCAAGGGGTTACAGAAGATTTGGAGCAAGATCAGATAGGAATGATAGAGGAAAGGATGAGGAGAAGGATAGTGGATAGATCAAGGCAACTGGAGATGTCGATTGACATTACATTTGAATAGTTGGAGATTATAATTCTCAGTGAAACTGGAATAGGGGAGGGAGTTCCACAGGCGAGAGGTGAGAGACATGAAGCTATTGGAGTAGAAGAGACAGCTACATTTAGTAGTTTCGACAGTGAAAGGGTGTGAGCGTAGGACGCTTGAATTCATGAAGTCTGGAAACCAGCGAATGCAATTTGATGGCGCAAACTGGGGTAGATGTTCCCTAACCCAAAGACAGAGACGCAACTAGAGATGATAAATAGGGTGTTACAAACTACTCGACAGAATAATTTTACAAACTATATATATATATATATATATATATACACGTATGTATTTGTATTTGAACACTTACACATACATTTATTTATATTTATATTTATCCATTTGGGTATATATATATATATATATATATATATATATATATATATATATATATATATATATATATATATATATATATATATATATATATATATATATATATATGTATTCGTCAGGCTTTCATCGGACTGGCCTTTGATGACACTGCCACGTCTACACATGCGCACGAAATGTTACGCAGGTCGTTTTAAATTTTTTGAAACCACAATAAACCTTTCCGATTTGTCTTATTTTTCTAAATATATATATTATACAATTTAAATTATTAATTTTTTTAGCTTATATGAATTAGCAATACCAATGTTTTGCTGTTTTAATATGATAAAAAAAAGTAAGTGTAGTACTATGAACAAAAAATGTCTTGTCAGAATGGATACAACTTAATGGAACTACAAAAAATAAACTCATCTGATATCTGTCATTGCATGGTTTGCCAAGGGTTGTGAAAATAAACTTACAAAATAAACTATTGCCATTCTTTCTTCAAATAAATAATTTCTGTTTTTTGCTTATCAACTTTCAAAAAAAATAACATATTTGCAATGACCTGTTGTCGCTTTTCAGGCAAATCTTTTGAGTAAAATTACACACTGTCCTTAATGTGAAACTTTAAAAAAAAATCTTTTTTAATCTTTTTGTTATTAGATAATGTCTTACCTCATCAAAGCGTTTTGCAGTGATCAAAAAGGTAATAATCGGTTGTTGCAAGGGGTGAAGAATATGGCTGGTGGGATAGGACAGTCCAACTGAATTCGAATTTTTTTTATAGATTGTAGTTGACAGGAAAGCAATAAGCTAGAAAAGAGTTTCACAGATGAGAAAAGAAACTATTAAAATAGGACTTAGCGATCACACGAGTAAAATGATGGGACCTAATTGCCAATCTAGTACTAAATTCATTAAGGAAAAAAAAGGACATCTCATTAGAACAGTTTCTTCTCTCGCACTTCTCGCTTGAGGAACTCTCTTCCGGTTTCTTGTTACCCAGTCCACATTGTTCTTCAAAAATTTAAATGCAATTGTTAACTATGCCGACTCGTGTGATCCTATCTAGGATTGAACTTAACATCCTTGGCTAACAAATTGGACTCCTACTCCTCAGATAAATGGATGTGTTCTAAGCAGTGGCAGTAACTTGTCCCATTTCCTATCAAAGTGGATTTAACCTTTAGGCATTATATAAAATTTTTGAAATTATTCCTCTGGGAAAATATTCTGTTGTTTACTCTACCCGAATGTCGATCGGCCTTGACGATCATTCCTAGATTCAGTGACCTTTCTCGGCCTAGGAGAATTTTCTGTCAGGACTAGTGGAGGGGGCCGCAAGGGGTCCACTACGGGAGCAACTCGACTTGTCGGAGGATGAGTTTCGCTCCTTCTGGTCTTGGGCGCCAGCAGCGGATTACTTCAGTAACGCTGCGTTTTCGCTTACCTGGTGACTGGTTCAGAATAGGCTATCTCTAAATGACAAGGCCTTCATATAGGGCTTGGCAGATTTGCCAGACTGTGAACAATGTGACCTTGGCATAGAAGAAATGGCTTCGCACGCCCTCTACCATTGTCCTATGGGACCATGTCGGCGTGTTGACGGCTCATATCGCTCCCGAAAAGCTCGTGCTCATTTATCGCGCATATTCGTGTGACAACGTGTCACCCCCGTATTCTGGGGCGAAACGAGTGGTGTTTCTATTGCTGCTGGCCACGGCTCGAATGGTGATTTGGACGACGCGATTAGAGGAACTCTTGCGAGCCAACCGTCTTTCTCATCAGAATCTGATCCGATTCTTTGAACATCAGCTCAAGATGAAGATTAGAACTGATAGAAAACGCTTGCATTCGACGGCCTTCAGCGAAAGGTGGGTGACTGAGGGGGAGTTTGGTTCGTTTGAACGGGGCTAGCTTTGATTTTCTCTTTTAGGTCTACCTATTTCACATCGGGGTGGTTTCCTGTGGAGCCCTCCCCTTGGTTAGGCTAGACAAGCTTTGTGTACCTAGTTAATATGAGTAAGTGTTGTTCCTGGCCTGCTCCCGGCTACATCTTTGGTTATGATCCAAGTTGAGATTCCCAACCTCCCCAATTTGTTTTTGGCCCCCTTTCATCTCGACTGGGCCAGTTTTATTTATTCCCCATGTCCGTATATATTGTCTCCTTTCCCTCTCCCTTGTCGAGGGATCCTCTTGATTCTGTCGTAGGGCAGAATACAACGGCCTCTCTTTTTTGAGGGTTGGGCGGGTCCTACTAACATCAGTTCTTTGTTTGTTTTGATATTTAGTTTGTTTTTGGGTTCATCCCTTCCCCTCTCATTGTCAATCATTAAATTTTTATGTATGAAATTTTTATCATCATCAAATTTTTATATCACGGGGTGTGTTTTGTAGGTCCCCTGAGAGAATGCGGCATTATGGTATATGGGGGGGGGTGATTGGTCACGGATGAGTTCTTGTGGTGAATGTGCAACTTGTAATGACTGAATGGATCGTGAATCGGATAAGTTTGTCAATGAAGACGAGCCTCAACCCATTCACACTTTTCGGCCTTGTGCCATAATTGGATATTTGTATAAATATCAATATTCTGTTGTTTACTCTTCGTGAATGTCGATCGGCCTTGACGATCATTCCTCAGTCCATTGACATTTCTCGGCCTAGGAGAATCTTCTATCGGGAACTAGTGGAAGGGGGCCGCGAAGGATCCACTACTGGTTCAGAATAGGCTATCTCTAAATGACAAGGCCTTCATATGGGGCTTGGCAGATTTGCCAGACTGTGGACAATGTGACCTTGGCATAGAAGAAACGGCTTCGCACGCTTTCTACCATTGTCCTATGGGACCATGTCGGCGTGTTGACGGCTCGTATCGCTCCCGAAAAGCTCGTGCTCATTTATCGCGCATATTCGTGTGACAATGTGTCACCCGCGTATTTTGGGGCGAAACGAATGGTATTTCTTCGCACTCCTTCTACCATTGTCCTCGGGTCCGCTTACTATGGCACCATGTTTGTTTTGATATTTAGTTTGTTTTTTGGTTCATCCTCTCCTCTCTCATTGTAAATCATCAGATTTTATGTATAAATTTTTATAATCATCAATTTTTTTATGTCACAGGCTGCGGTTTTTAATTGTTCCATGAGAATATACAGCATTATGGTATATGGCGGACTGATTGGTGACGGACGAGTTCTTGTGGTGAATGTGTAAATTGTAATGAGTGAATAGATCGTGAATTGGTTTAACTAGGTATAAGACCAGTCAGTAAAGACCAGCCTCAACCCATATCCCCCTTTTTTGGCCTCGTGCCACAATTGTATATTTTTATACAATAAATCTCAATATTATGTTGTTTACAAATCTCATTAGAGTTATCTTTCCTAGCCGTTATTGTTTGTGCTTTAAAAGAATTTTGTTTTGGACATTTCTTCCAGCAAAGAAGTTTGGATTTTTTAAACATATTTTATTAAGTTATTTTCATTAATTTCTCTTTTATTTCTTTTGTTTCTTTCAATCATTTGATTTTCTAGCCTATTTATTTCGTATTTCATTTCGGCTTCGGACGCCATTTGTATTTTTTCTGGTAGGACGTAAGCAATCTTTTTTTCGTTTTATTTTCAGTTTTGGCAGCCATTTGCATTTTTTCTGGTAGGACGTAAGTCTTACCAGAGAATTATATCTGTTTTACTCTGTTTTTCTTTTGTATAGTTCATTTGTATTTTATTTAATTTCATTGATTTGAAGAAATTAATTGGCTTTTGAATTGAACAATATTTAGCAGGCAATCTTTTTTTCGTTTTATTTTCAGCTTTGGCAGCCATTTGTATTTTTCCTGGTCTGATTTAAGTCTAACCAGGTAACTGTTTTTGTTTTATCTTTTGTTTAGTGTATAATTTATTTTATTTTCACAATTTTTTTTACATTTAAATTTGACCAGCTTTTAGTATTTTTTTATTTCGGTTATTGTTTTTACTCTGTAAACGAACCCTTTTTTTTTACTTCAGTTTTATTTTTGGTGTCAGCCGTCTTTTCGTATTTTTTCTTCTGGTTTGACGTAAGTCTTAGCAGTTTTTGTTTCATTTTTAGTTTCTTCTGTTTATTATTTCCTTTTGTTTTTGGAACTGTGTGAACTTAAATAGTATTTTTTTTTAACCTTTTTGAATTTTTTTTGTCAGTCTTTAAATTTTAATTTTTGCCTCGGCTTTCAACCTTTCAAATAGTTTATTTTTATTTTTGATTGTCTCTTAATTTAAAAATTTTGTTTCTTGTCGTTTAAACGAATTTTTTTACACCTGTAGGCGAAACACTTTTTTGTAAGCTTATTTGTCTATTGCTGCTAATTTTCTGTTCCATTTTTCTCTCATACCCCCCTTCCCTATCTTATATAATCTCAAGAGAAATAATCTCTGCGTGACTTAGCTGTCCTTTCAAAACCCTGAATGACCGACTCATTGTAGTCGGTCAGGAAACATTTTATTTTCTATAAAAACGGACCCACCCGACAAAATAACATTGAGGAGCACTCAGTATTAAAGGTATTCCAAAAAATAATGCGGAGACCAATAATGTGACAAGCATCGAAACTAAGAAGGCCAATAATGGCCAAAAGAGTATGAAGAACCATGATTCAGAAAAAATAAGTGACAGTGCGGAGGCCGTGAAATCGCTAAATGCATTATCAATATGACAGAGTTTTTGGATCAGGCCATGAGTTACACTTACATTATGGTAGAAGGTGGACTCTTGGAAGAACCCCAAGAAATAAAGAAGATTGAAAATCGAATAGTGTCAGTTTTCCTGGTGGACAAGCGCTCGCACAAAATTTGTCGCTCCACGAAAGACACAATCGTGAAATCACTGGAGTGCCTGGAGATTAAGCTCCAAAGATTTGTTAAAGGTGCAGGCTTCTTCATGTGGGACACACTGCTACCCATGCCTGTGAACGGGATTAGGGATATAATCATGAAAAGATCTAATCCTTAGTATCCACTATGAATTAGGCAATATTCGATGTCCGTCCTCACGTTATCGTGAAACATCTGGCTGCATTCTTTTCGCGGTATGGCAACATTGCGATAGCCTGACCGGGGGATGGGGTTTGAAATAATGTTGGTTCGTAAAGCTTTCTACTCTATTCCCAACAGTCTGAAAGTAGTGGGCCTGAAGTTGCCGGTCACTTTGACTGGCTGTAAACCAACATGTTGGATGTGTGGAGAGGCTGGCCACCTCTTCTTTTCCTGCCCAGAAAAGAAGGCCTCTGGAAGTCAGGCCCCAGTCGACCAGAATCCCCCTCTGACCGCGTCTTTAAGTTCCACCTCGCCTGTGATGGACATACCAGCTTCAGGGACCGGTGTGGTTACACCCCCCGGTTTGCTGAGCTCTCAGCCTCCATTCCCCCGAAGAGCTTTCGTCTGCTAGTAGTGCAGTTGTCGGGAAAGTGCAGAATGGCTGTTTGCTTTTAGGGCCAGAGGGAAACGCCAGACAGTGGGACCTCAGTCCCCTGAAGCCCCCGGGACGGAAGACACTAACAGGCCATTTCCTCTACCAGCGTAAGGGTTACGCCCCGGATTCTAAAACGAATTCCTTTGGGGGAACAGAAAAAAAACTACGATCCCGGATACGAGAAAAGAGAAAAAATTAAAAAACTTCATCGTCTCGGCGTGGATGTAGGCTGTTTACAGGAGACTCGGTTTTCAATTCGCAATAATGAGAACATTTTATCTGGGAGGTTTATCCTCTATTCTGCAAATTTTGATGGACGCTCGAGGGGTGTTTCCTGGCTGGTGAGTAAGTTTGTGAATGCGGCGTGTTGTCATTCAGTTTATTGAGAAAGATCCTGTTTTAATAGCAATATTTTCTGTTTCTTAATTCTTGTTCGTTTATTGTTCTTTCCCTTTTATAGTTTTTTTTTAAATTCTCTAACTTAGAGATGTATCATATTAGTGGTGCATAGCGTGTATCGTCAGTGGTTGCACCTTTGCAGCAGTGGTTGCACCTTTGCAGCAACGCAGTTAATTCTGCTTTACTCAAGTGAATTGGGATACAGAATTGTACTGATCCACGGCTTAACGGTAGTCAAAGGTTTTCCGATCCGAATGGCGAAGGGTAATACTTCTCTCCAATCCACCTGTATCAAGTAGCTATCGGCCAGTCGCCAGCCTTGGTATAGGAGCTGTACTTCGGAGGTCAAGTGCGGAGTAACTTCTGAGAGGAGGGACTAAGTAACCTCAACATATCCGGTTTGAAAATAACCCGCAAGTCATTGCACTATTTTGCCTTGGATGCCACCATAAATCGCAATTACTACAAGGGGGACTGGTGACCACAGTAACACAAAATTGGCTAACTGAATAAATGATGATTCTCTAACATTTGCAGCTTAGAGGATTTATTGCCTTGCCTGTGGGTGAAATTATCAAAAAAAGAACAATTGCCATGAAAATATTTATAGAAAAGACATAGAGACGATACGTTAGGACAGTAGGACAGTAACTGAAGCCGAGATGCCAAGTCAGGACTGATAATGTTGCAGAATCTCCTTTGGCTTTTGTCAAGAATCTCTTGATACAACAAGAGCCAACTGAGTAAACTGAAAGTCACCATTTATACTATTTACATCATTCGAACTGTTGTCCTCATTTTTATTGCCATATTCACGACATTTCGGCCGTTGTACTCTCCAACCTTCTTCAGGTGATATACGTTGGTATTTCAAACTGAACTCTTTATTTAGTTCACTTGGAGAGAGGGAGGGGAGATTGTTCTGATTCTACGTGCCATACCTTTTTTTTTAATATCTCAGTTCAGTTAATTCCCTTTAGTAATTCAACTCTCAAAGTTCCTTCTGCTATGGTCAGGTATTGAACTCATAACTCTTTGGGTCAAGTCACTTTTGGGATCCATCAACCAACATCTTTATTCACTGGGCCCTGTGTTTCAGAAATATAGACACATGTTGAAAGATAGCAGTAAAAAACAAAGATGCTGATAAACTAACAAATAACAAAAGGAGCATTATTAAAGAAAACGGTTGACTGTGTGGGTTATCCTACTTGGCTTTGTCAAACGTGCTCACTAGAGGGCGCTCTTTGAGTCTATAAATTGTCAATGATATTATCACTCACACTTGTTTTTGGTCTTTTCAACTCTTGCTTTCAGATGTAGTCGCACATGGGCATGTTCATTTTCATGGTTTTTCTCTCTCGACTTTTGTACTCTATCACACATACATACAGGTATATATCACACACTCTTGTTACACGCACATACACGCACATGCACAAAAGCAAGCACATCCTTATAATTTGTTTTAATGTTTTTCCGCTCATTACAATTGTTTACACATGTATTTCGTCTGAATACATGCATTATCGTTTGTTTTATACTTATTGTTTCTTTCTTTCTTTTAATGTGCCATGTCCTTTCAGGACGTAGGCAATCATGGCTCTCCACCCTCTATCCCTTGCAGCTTTCAACAAGTTCCTTCTCTTTGCTTCCTCACCCAGACCACGTTCTGTCACCCACTTGTTTAAGCCTGCCAGGAATATCACGTGCTGCTTTCCCTTGTCTTTCTTTCCCTCTACTCGACCCGTGAGTATCAGATTCTCAAGGCCCTCCTTCCTTATTATGTGTCCCAGAAACATCAGCTGCCTCTCCTGATATTAAGTATAAGCCTCCTCTTTGTTTGCATCTTCTCTAAGACCTCATCGTTGTTCACACGCTCGGTCCGTGATATACTTCGCATTCTTTTGTAGAACCACATCTCCGTCGCCTCGAGTCTCTTCTTCATCTTTGAGGAAATCGTCCAACATTCACTGCCGTAAAGAAAAACAGATGTCACGTAACAGTTCAGTATTCTTTTCTTTGTTACCAAAGAAATTCTCTTGTCTCGCAATACTCTGCCTTGCTCTTGGAATGTTTCCTTGGCCATCCCAATACGCCTACGGATCTCAGTATCGCATTTACCATCCTCTGTCCCACATATTTAAACTTTCGCGACTGCTTGATTCTAGCGTTCTCGACTTGCAAATCGCATTTCGGGTTCATCCTTTTACTGATGACTTATTTTTTAGTGTTTTCTTATTTTTTTTTCCTGGACTCATACTGAATCCGACAATATTGTTTCTGGGATAAATGTTCCAAGAGCCCGTAAATATTTAATATCCAAAGTGTTGATTCCCACAACATAATGGTTACTAATATTTCTACTCAAACATATCAGTATCCCGCAACAACTGATGTAGAGTTCGCTGAACTCGAAGAAAATATTAAAATTGAAATAAATATTGAATTGGAATTACCAAAATTAGAATAGAAAATATGTCGATGTGTCGAATTATGACGGAAGCTGTAGAAAATAGACGAGGCAAAAAATGATCAGGAAGACAAAAATCAGTTAAGAAATTAGGAAAATATAGAGGAATTTGAGGAAATAAAACAAATACCTGTTGCGGATTTGAATCAAGCCACAACAAAGAAAAAGGCGAAAAAGATGTTTAATTATAAAAATATAAAATATTATTTTCATGTTTTTACAGCTAAATATTTCTTAGCGTGTATGAGTGTCAAAGTTCTTACTATCCTTGTTTGCATTTGTTTGTTAAAATGAAAAGAAATGTGACTTTTTCGCGTCTATGTGTGAGAAAGAAGAGGCAACGGAAAAAGTGAGGAAGAAAGTGTAAGTGTCACGTAGCTTGGTGTGGAAGACGGGTAAATGAATAAAGGAATTTTCTTTTACGCCTGATGTCGTGAACTGCTGTAGTCTGTTGCCGTCTGTATCTCCTTATTCGTTTGTCTGTCTAGAAACTTTGCTTAAACACCCTTTAAAGGAATCACGAAGAGTTTTTTTTTTATTGTTGGCTGAAAAATGTTAAATATTTATTTTCGAAGCATTAATTTATTAACCGGAAGAATGCGCAATCTACCGACTCAGAAACCTTTTTTGTTTGTCATTTGGTGTTTGACTGTCTTCGTTCCACACATCGTTAACGGATGAGCAAAGACACAATGAAATAAGTTGGAAGAAAGAGTAAATTTGAAGCAAATAAGTCTGGAAAAGGAAAAGAAAAAGAATTATGAGAATAAAAGATAAATCAATTAAATGGTAAAAGAAATATTGACTTGAATTTAAATGCCTTAAATGAAGTAATATGTTCTGCTGCAGTCGGCATAAAAATCAATGTAAAAACCTTTGAAAACAAAAACTAAGTGAAGAAATAAACATAAATCAGGCTTAAGAAAATAAGAAATAGGGAAATCGTTCTTTGGGAATAACTCTAGATATCAGATAACGTATTGCAAGTTATAAACGTGAAAAGCAGGAGGTTGTTAAAAATGAAACCTAAAAAATATAATATAATATAATATAAAACGAAATGCCAAAGAAATCTTAAGACAACACATCTAGCTAAGAGTATGAAGAAGAAAGAGGAGATATGAGAAAAGAAATACATTTTAACACTTTCAAAATTAGCATGGGCGGGAATTCTATAGAGAAATAAAGAAATCAACGAAGTCCGCAGAAGAAGAACAAAGAACATCATCAAAAGAAAGTTTTGGAGTAAGATATGAAGGAAATAAAAAAAATAATACTTGAAATAATACAGAATAGATTAAGAAGAGCAAATAGAATTATAGAGAAATAAATGAAAAGGGATGGAATAAAAATGGACGATAAAGAATTACAGTAAGCTCTCAAAAATGAAAATGTGCCGAGATATGAAAGGTGGACCTCGTTTAAAATATATGAAACATACGATATAAATATATGAGAATTTTAAACAAAACAAAAGTCTTCAAATAAAAAACGCTTATATATATATATATATATATATATATATATATATATATATATATATTAAGACATTTTTATGTTTATACGTACTTTTTATAGATACAAATATTTAAGTAAATGCTCTGTTTTTTGTTTTTTTTATAATAAACAGTATTAAACAACATTTACCGGCCTGAATGTCCGAGAAATTTTCATACAAAATTTTAGTCCTCCGACAGGAATCGAAAAAACAGAGTATTTACTTAAATATTTGTATTTATAAAAGAATGTATAAAACATAAAATGTATTAAAATAATTGTCGGACTTTGTCCATTTCATAATATATATATATATATATATATATATATATATATATATATATATATATATATAATTATTTATTTAAATATATGATTCCAACATGCTACATAAGAGTTCTCATGTTTCAAAAACAAGAGCCGAAAACTTCAATATAATTATTTGAATTAAATTGAATTAAAGTACTAAGCTCTGTTCCATCTTCAAGCGAATTTTTTTTTTTTTTTTGGAATAACTTATTTCTGAAATTTACGTGTTTTATTAGCATATTCATTATTGAAATCAAAATTACTATGGTAACGGCTAGAGCAATTGTTTAAAGAAAAGGGGCGTAAGGGTTAATAATTTGTATCAATATCTCAGTTACATTCACAGACGTCAAGTCAGGGTAAGGTTGGGGAGCCTAAATTTAAAGCGGAAGATGACATCGTCTAGTCTGGTTAAGTGTCTATGGAGATTTATTTATTTTTTATTTTATTTCTTATTTTTTTCTGAAAGGGTTTTGTGTATATAAAAACTGTCGTAAATCGCTAACATTTGTTTTTTGACGACTTCATAAAGGGTTATCTTTTTTTATTTTTTTTGTAGGGCATTTAAACTATTTATTAGGACTATGGAATTTAAAAATTATTTTATTGTTTGTTTGTTTTATGCTAATAATATATATATATATATATATATATATATATATATATATATATATATATATATATATATAAATGAAAAAGTGTATATAAATATATATATATATATATAATTATTTATATATTATATGCGCGGTACTTATTAGAAAGCGCTCAATATCAGAGATAGAGCTAACATATTAGATTCAAAATAGAGATAAACGCAGGCACAACAACAGTAAACTTCTTTGACGTCACTCTCAACCTGAACAACAATTCATACGAACCGTACAAAAAAGAAAATGACATCCCAACTTACGTACACACATCCTCCAACAACCCACCTTCAATCATCAAACAGATACCAATATTAATCAGCCGCAGACTATCTGAGAACTCATCTAACATAAACATTTTCAATAACAAAAAAGCACCATACAACGAAGCACTAAAAGCAAGTGGATACACACAACAACTACAATATATACCTCCACAGCCAAAACGCAAAAACAGAAAAAGAAATATTATCTGGTTTAATCCACCATACAACAAAACCGTTAAAACGAACATAGGCAAGATATTCCTAAACTTAATAGAAAAGCACTTCACTGAAACAAACCGATTAACAAAAAATATTCAACAAAATAAAAAGATCAGTTACAGCTGCACAAAAGTATAACAGAAATAATCAAAAGCCCCAACAAAAAAAAAAATGACAACCTACAAAATGAAAATAAGGATCCAAAATGCAACTGCAGAAATAGAACATGTCCACGCCAGGGAAATTGCCAACTTACGAACACAATATACAAGGCGAAGGTAAGTGCAAACAACAGCATAATGTACTACATCGGTGCCACTGAAGGTCCATTCAAGAAGAGGAATAACAATCACAACCTTTCATTCACCAACAAGAAATACTCAAAACAGCACTACGCTATCCGCATACATATGGCAGCAAAAAAGACAGAAATATCGCACCAACAATAAGTTGGAAAGTATTGAAAAAAGCTCCTGCCTACAGCAACATTACAAAAAAATGCCTACTTTGCCTACACGAAAAAAGAAAATATCACAGCAAAAAATATCTCCAAAAATCAGTCAAATGAGAACAAGTTCCTATTATCCGAATTTATACCAAACGGATAAAAAAAAAAAGAAAAGACAAACCACCAACAATCACAATTTAATTCAAGATACCATCACAATAATTACATTTACCGTTATTATCATTATCATTGTACCATTAGTAATCACTTCTACCACTTTACAATAACTATTAACTACTAATATTATCATTACCACCAACACCCAACACCATTACTACCACATCACATCTACTATTAACATATAAATCCACTATAATTATTAACGTAAATTACCCCAGCATATTTATGTTATGTAGTGGTTTCAACATATTTAAAGTCGGTCCTAAAATAGGTTCGAAAAAACGTCCATATAATAGGTAACCATGAGAATAAATACCTTTCGTCCGACATCGACTGATTTATACTACAAAATAAATAAGAGTCTATTAACAATAGAAAATTATAAAATTTAAAACCAAATAAAAAACAATATCAACTATCACCTTTAGTTAAATACCTATTAAATACCTATTAGCATACCAAAATAAATAAATATTTATTAGTTTTAAAATAAAATAAAAACACCAACAATCACTTTTCAGTTCAAACTAGCATTACTAATCACTACTACCAATTTACAATAACTATTAGCCACTTATATTATCATTGTCACCAATCCCCTTACACATTACTATCACATCACATATACTATTATCATATAAACCCGTCATAATTATTAACGTAAACTACCCCCTCCACCAGCATATTTAATACCAATATAAAAATAACCAATAAGGATTACAAACTGAAATTTCTACCAGAAACATATACACAGTCATCAAAAAATAAATAAACAAGCAAATAACCAGCTTTAAAATAATATTATTTTTAATTAAAAATAAAAATTATAGCAATTTTCAACTATCATAATTTGACACAGAATCCCTATTATAAGGATTTATACCAAATTAAATTAATATATATAACAAAATAATATATATAGATAGAAAATAAAATAAAATAAAACACCAACAATCACTTTTTAGTTCAAGTTACCACCTCAATAATTACATTGTTTTTAATCATTCTCCCACCACCATTAATAATCACTTCTACCAATTTAAAATAACTATTAGCTACTTATATTATCATTGTCTCCAATCCCTTACAACATTACTACCACATCACATCTACTATTATCTTATAGACCCGCTATAATTATTAACGTAAACTCCCCCCTCCCCCAGCATATTAAATACCACCATAAAGAAATAACCAATAAGGATTACAAACCGAAATTTCTACCAGTTACATATACACTGTCATCAAAAACAAGCAAATAACCAGCCTTAAAATAATAACAAATAAACCCTTTTTTTTAAAAATTAAAAATGACAATAATAGTAATTTTTACCTATCATAATTTTACGCAGACCCCACCACACGTATATACATACATGCGAGGAAATATTATTAAAAAAAAAATTAAAAAAATGCTCTGATTACTGACATGTATACATTCACGAGAAATTTTCGCTACACTTCCAATCTTTGAATTTTAACATACAAATGCGTATGTATAGACACAACACCACCCATATACATACATATGTCAAATCCGAAACTGTCCACATATATTTATATATATATGAATCCCGACGGACCACCAAGTGTGTATGTGTGTCTGCGTAGCTCATCGGGCGTATGAACATGCATCTATGTTTGCGTTAGCACGATGACATCACGACGATGATTCCCCCACTTCCATAATAACACTAATACACGCAAGCTACATAAACCCAAAATTTTTAAAAATTAATCAGTTTGTCTGACGATCGCAAAAAGCGTGAAACCCAGGGTCACAAACTCACATCAATCCAACCAAATATATATATATATATATATATATATATATATATATATATATATATATGGAAATTCTTAATTGAAGATTAACATAAAAAAAAAAAAAAGATTGTCAAAACAATGTTGAATTTTTACACTTTTATATTTACAAGCCTTTAATGGATATATATCTATTTCTATCATAAACATAGCATAAAGAGGAAACTATATTTTTATCAAACACACACACACACACACACACAGGTCACAGTTCACACTCTTTTATTTATTTTTAACGATATTTTTATGTTTCAATTAACAGAAAGTCACCATAGTGAATACCCATATTTGAATAAACGCTTTGTTTAACAGAAATATTATCTTTATTTTCGAATAAAGCAGTGAATTTTCACAAATATGAATTTATCATAAACTTTCAGGATGTTACCCTTAGTAAATAAACCGTCGTTAAATCCGGTGTATTTTTGACCAACTCAGCCACGATAGATCTTGCCGACCTTTTTCTGATAACTGAACACTTCAAATATTGTCTAAATATTTATAGCAACTATTTATTAAATCAAAATTTTAACTGTATATTTATTTATTTTCTTCCTCATCAGTCTGAATATTTTTTAATCATTTCAAAACAATATTGGTAACATGCCTAGTAGACATATCAAGCTGTCAGCTATATACAACTGGATGTCGGACACGTATAGACGTAAATTAGGCTTTTAAAATGAAATCTGATGGTTTTCCAAGGTCACCTTTTAACATTCTTATATACCGCTACATTCGAAAAAATGTCTCATAATTTATATCCAACAGCAACTAAAAAATGGATAGTAACCGTCGGCGAAGAGAAAATTTCAGATATTAAAAATGTTGATATTCCACTTGTTCAAATAAAAAGGTTTACTGTTTAACCTCTTGCAATGAACTGTAAATACTGAGCATAAAATGCGTTTTTCATGTCAACATTATTTAGCCTGAAAATTTCTAAATTACTGTGCGTAACAAAAAAGCAATACTTTATTGATACAATGTCAATGAATGCCAAAGTCCTTCCTTGATGTTGTAACCAGCTTAATACCATCATCCACTGTCGGAGTGATTATCCTGTCATCGTGGTGTTTAATTTCCCACATGTTCAACGTAGCTTCAGTTAGAGATTTGTTTATAAAATGAGTTTTTTGTAATTATTCTGATGAAAAGAGAGAGCTATGGTAGCTAGACAGAGAATTTAAACACAGAGACTAAGAAAAGAAACATCATTTTAATTTGAAAAGTTAGATGTAAGACAAAGAAGGAACAGTTTCTTCAAAAACTAATTCTCCCAATTCTGAATTCGAGTTTATTGTACCCAGAGAATATCAGCAAAAATTTAATGAGATGTTTGCTGTTATCTTAGGTCTTCTTAATTCCAGTTCTTTATTGTTTCACCTAAAAAGTAAACTCTATTATTAGTTAACATTTCTATACAAAAAGAAGTGACGTTGAGAGTTAGCTTCCGAGTTGATGATCAAAAACGGAAAACAATGTAATTACTTATCTTCTTTGTTTTCTTAATTCAGTTCTTTTATTGTCCATCAAGAATAGTATTTTTCTAATTCTCTGATTTTCAGTAACCCCTTGAGATCCTAGTGGCTTTATTGCCTTTGATGTTTAAAATTTAAATCCAATGTCAATCATTCATATATACCCGGATATATATTTAACCAGTTTTTTAATTGTCCTCTCGACAAGGTATATGTTTTTTTTAAATTATCTAACATCCAGTAACCTTTTAATCCTAGTTGTTTAATGTCCTAAACATATGAAATAAATAAAAAAATCATGTTTTTTTTGTTTTAGTCTACATATAAAAATATTAACATTAATTTTAAGAGCTGAAAAGAATTTAAGTATTGAAAAAAGATTTTCTTGGTACATAGAGGAATTTTTCCGTCGTCTTTAGCAATTTAAATTAAATGGACTTATGTTCACCATATATAACACATATTTCATGAGATGAGGTATTAGAACATTATTTATCATTATTTTGACTATTGTCCTTATTTTTGTCGCCATATTTAATCATGTACAACGTTTCGGCCGTTGTAGCGTCTCCGGACAGTTATTCAGGTGGTTTCTTTCGTCGAACTGAACCAAGTATTTTTAGTCACCCTTGTAATGATTGTTCTAGTTTTTTGGTGTTATTTTTCATGGATGTCACCTTATTTTAATAGTTAATTTCCAGTGATTCTCCACTGATAATAATATGTTCTGAAATTACACTAAGATTGGGATCTATCCACTTAACATCAAGATGAATTTATGGGTATTATAAACCCATGTCTTCAAATCATTTTTTATCAGTGTTTGAATTGCAAACACCTGTTATCATTTATGCACAAACCAGAGCTTTTATTGCAATTTTTTTTGTTATTACATTTTCTCTGTCACTCCTTATTACTTTTCATTTTAGATGTTTCATTTTTTATAAAAAATAATAAATCTAATTTAATCCAACTTGATTGAAAAATATTTATGTGACTTGAAACACGAAATAAGGTTTTATCCCAGCAGTTGAAGATCAAATCCTGCCGGGGCACTTTGAGGTGGTGTAATGGTTAACAAGCTTACCTCGCTAGGACAATTACGACTGAGCAGTGAGTTCGATCCCAACTGGGTGACACCTAACTTTTGGCCTTGTGCCACATCTAAGCTTCGCTTGGAAAATTACTATATATATGTGTGGTGGGTATTAATTATTTCACCTTAAGCAAGGCTATAATCTCGCTGAAACGCAAAGGGTTAGTGGTGTGGGGGTGCGAAAGAAAATTAAAAAACTTTATAAGGAACCAGAAACTCAATTCTAAACAGAAACCAAGGGATAAACCTCTACTCCTGCTAAAAGACGAGGAAGGTAGAATATCTCTGTTGGGTCTGTAATAACTTTTTAGAAAGGATACCAATGGAAACAGGTTAGTCGTTTATCCGCATAATTCGAACTCCCCGTGAAAAGTTGGTAGTTTTTAACGTTCGAATCTGGGAAGGTTAATGCTATTACATTTGACAATGAGTTCTTCACGGCTTGGAAAGAAGCTAATTCTTTTTGCGGTTAAAATCAGTTGTTTTGCATTAGAATGCAATCGGATAGATTCTGTGCGTGGAAAATTAAGTCACTAATCTTTGGTTTTATTTTCTGTAAAAATTGACCATGCCAATAAATCGTCGTAATGTTTTTTAATCATTGGGGGGAGGAGGAGAACTGTTCAGGTTTGGTTTGTTTTGGGTTTACGGCATATCAACCTCTATGGGTTATTTAATTCCGACAAAATTTTTATTGTTGCTAATATTTTTTTTTAAATCTATTTCTGGTAAAAATTTTCCTTCAAAAATTCTATTTCTGGTGAGAATTTTCTTTCAAATAAGTATCGCTGGTATCTGCCTATATTTATGAGATGAGGTATTATGTACATTATTTACATTATTCGGACTATTGCCCTCATCTTTGTCGCCATATTTATTACAACGTTTCGGCCTTTCATCATCTCTCTATATTTCTGAGAGGAGGTATTATGTACATTATTTACATTTTTCGGACTATTGTCCTCATCTTTGTGGCCATATTTATTTCAACGTTTCAGCCGTTCAGTATATGTCTATATTTCTGAGATGAGGTATTATGTAAATTATTTACATTATTCGGACTATTGTCCTCATCTTTGTCGCCATATTTATTTCAACGTTTCAGCCGTTCAGTATCTGTCTATATTTCTGAGATGAGGTATAATGTACATTATTTACATTATTCGGACTATTGTCCTCATCTTTGTCGCCATATTTATTACAACGTTTCGCGCTATCATTATCTGTCTATATTTCTGAGATGAGGTATTATGTACACTATTTACATTATTCGGACTATTGTCCTCATCTGTGTCGCCATATTTATTACGACGTTTAGGACACATGCCGCAGTGGATAAAGTCGTTAGTTAGATCAAGTGTCAGGACCCAACGAGTGTGAGTTCAATACCCGGTTAAGGCAGTGGAGAACCTAGAGAGGGGAATTAACAGGAGATAACTGATATCCATTAAAACATTGCACGTAGAACTAGAACAGTTTCCTGCAGTGAGCGAAATAAAGGGTTAAGTTCGACATTCTAACCACCTGAAGAAGGTCCGGGCGTACAACGGTCGAAACATTGTAATAAATATGGCGACAAAGATGAGGATTATAGTCCGAATAATGTAAATAATGTATCGCTGGTATTATTTGTCTTTTTTTTCAAAAAAGGTATAGTTGTTAATATATATATATATTTGGTAATATTTGTTTTTCAAAAATGCATTGCTGGCAAAGTTTGGTTTTTCAAAAATGTATTGTTGGTAATAATTTTTTAGAACAAAGTGTCATCGTAATCGGCGGCACAATTACAATCAAATGCTGTCCGATCCAGAACTGTTCAGATCATGATTCTTATTAGCACGGGCAATAATTCCTTCGAAATATTAAATCCCAAGAAGTCCAATGCTGCAGCACGGAAAATACATTTTGAAATAGAAACCTTCAAATCGTACTGACTTAGCTTCCGAAATATTTGGCCCAGATGTTTAGAATGAGAAATCTCATCATAGGAGTATATTAGAATATCATTTATGTACACAAATGTACACTCTGTTACATGTCATCCATCATCCAATGGGAGGTAATTACGGCGTACTGTAGCACAAAATGTATGTAGTTATATTTAGCTAATTCCAGTTCTGTCAAGATAGCAGTTTCACATACTTCATCAGGATGAACTGGTATCTGGCGATATATCGAGGAGGGATCAATTTTTGAAAATACTTGTTCCTATGTAATTTCGTAGCTCGTGAATTGATATGGTATATTGGGTAGCGGTCCGATTTCGTAATGCTATTTTGCGACGCTGTTGTGACACTGGTAATAAAAAAAAATTAGGACTAAAAGGGTTCATGGGAAAACCCCATGAAAATTGGAGAAAATTAGTTAAAACGTTAAAAAAAACGTGAAAACATGAATTGAAATATGAAGCGAAGGAAAAAAGAGACTTTTTTCCCCTCTTTCTGATAACCAGAAATGCCGAATGGAATGTCGAGTCCAAAATATGCTTTTGAGAAAATAATTAATTGATGAATAATTAATGAGTTTTGAGGGGCGCTAAGAATTGGGCGAAATGTATATAAACCGAACGCTTAGTTGAAGCCAACAGTTGGAGCAAGAGGCGACCAGAAGCCACGTGAGGCCAGCAGATTGCGCCAGAGGCGGAATAAGCTACATGACCTGCTGCCGACACACAGAATTCCGGACGACCATCTTGTGCGAATATTTTGACCCACTCCAAGTTTTAGAAGCAAGAGACACAATGTCACGATAGAGAGTCTAAAGCGAAGAGTTAATTTTCTTGTATCAACGACTATATAAACCAATTGAAAATTAATCCTGGGACATTCTTCGTTATATTTGTGTTTTCACCAGCGAAAGAATTCTTTATCCTTTTTCATAGAAACCGTCCTGTCAACCCGTTCAGCGCTTAAGTAAGGACAAAAATTCGATCTCCACTGCTCGGTGATCAAATAACACAACGTGGGGCAGGGCAGATGAAGAACCGAAGCAGTCAGTAGATAACCATCAGTTGATCTGACCAGCGTGGGAACAACCCAGGATCGACTCGGACCGGCCGTGTTTTAATTTAACTGTCTGTAGTCACCTACAGGCCTCTATGTGCCAACCGATTTCGACACCATATGCAGTGCCGAACTCCACTGTGATTTGGAAGAGGAAATTATGCCAGCTTGTCGAAGATTTTAAAATTCTTCCCTGGCTATATCAAACTTCTGCTTTGACGACTGTGCACTTTCGTAAATACTGGAGGATTGTTCCCTGTTTCAATTGGGTAAAATACTTTTGATTTTATTTTTTATTTTATTTTTTTTTTTTGCGTTAGGATCCTGATGAGTGGATATCAGATTAGGGTAGCTTCCATATTTTTAGTAAGGTTCCCTTCGCATTTTCATCCTCATGGATTGAAACGTGTAAAACAATTTGGCGCCACTTTCTCCGTTAGTAATTGTGTCAACCCATTTGTTTATTTTTACAATCAACTGTTAGTTCATAGGGACTTACAAAGTCATATCTCAAAAGTGCTTTCGTAGTGTTAGCCACAATTAATGTTCACTTGAAGATTCCCCTAAAGTTTTTTATAGCCAAGTTTTGCACAGTCTGTCTGGAGCACTCTATTTTGACATTGTTAGCAGAAACTAACGAGATATTTGTAGGGCATGGGTCTGTGTTTGTCAGGTACGTCTTTGGAATAATTCATACAGCAGCCCCAATGTCCTCAATGAATGTAATTTCCTGAACCTCTAAAAGTGGCGAGAAAGTGGAGGCCATCACCTCCCACCACAATAGTTTTTCAGCTTTCTCGTCATGTCCTGCCTTATTAAAATAGAGCAGTAGGTTGTCAGCCATCTTTCCAAGTCTTTCTGTTTCTAAATCCGTTTGTGCTGCCAGGAATGGTCTTATTTTAATCGACATTGTCTTCTAAATTTGTATCATAAGATGGCGATGTTCATTCCAATTTTTGTTGCTAACGTCATCAGTTCATTTAAATAAATGGATAGTGTGCCTGCAAGAGTGGACATTAATTTGTCAAGCATCTATGGCTTCGTCTTCTTATGCAACGTTACGACTGCTTTTTATGTTTGCTATAATCTCCCGACTGTAAAATGGTAGGTTGTAGCTTGTATACTGTCTCCAGCGGCAATGCAAGCAACACGATATAAAATTGCTGTATGGATGTCCCCATCCTCATAATGTTGAACTGTGTCTCCATAATTGAGAACTACATTCGATTCAATGAACACGGTTGGTTTAACGGATAATGTTTATATCGATTTGCCGACCTCCGTGGGTGTTTGATTCATCTCCTGTACGGTTGTACGACATGTTCACTTGTGATGAATGCAGTAAAAATAGGTAAGCGTTTCCTCGCACGTCAAGGGACACTAGATTATAGTGGCATTGGGCTTAGAGGTTAAATGAATAGTTGACTTGTCCCCACTATTAATGAAGGGTGATAATGACGAGGAAACTCAGGGGTAATTTTAACAAAGCAAGATAAGGAATTTATTCACGAATTTACATGCTTGAAGAAATGACGGTAGCTCATTTCAGAAAAATAAATCCGAATTCTTAAAGTCCGTAATTGCAACGTATTGTCATGAATAGGAATTTTTTATATAACAGATTAAATGATTTGACACAAAATAATATTAAAAAAATGTTTAAAACAAAGGTAAGAGAGTTCGTTGTTCACTTAAGGAATATAGGGTTTGTATACGATCAAAAGAGAGATAGTTGAAAGACTTAGCTTTCTTGGGTTGTTGAGAGAAACATTTTTGAAGTGTCGTGTGCTGGTTAGAGGCCAATAATATAATTGGCGGGTAAACTTACACTGGCGAGTACTTCAACGTTGGTCATGGGTAACTGAAACGAAAGCTTTCACATGACTTCAGACACTCTTCTGATTAATTTAATTTTTCTTCTCGCTTTATATCAAAAACAATTTTACAAATGATCGTGAATTTCTTTCCTTCTCAGTTCTCGGGTTAATTTCTGTGAAGGCAAGGTTTTCATTGGCCCAAATAAAGTTATACATAGGCCCGCGAAATTCTTTCCTTTTTCTTCCTCGGTCCTCCGAATTTGAAGGGAGTGGGTGAAGGGAGTTATTATTATTTTACACTCGCTACAGATATACTGAAAGAACTAGATAGATAGATAGATAGATAGATAGATAGATAGATAGATAGATAATGAAAAGGAGATTGATAGATATGAAAAAAATTAAATATAAGGAAGAGGAGATAGATAGATAGATAGATAGATAGATAGATAGATATGAATAAAAATGACAATAGGAAAACTGGTAATTGCTGACGCGTTTCGTCCAATGTGGACTTTATCAAAGCAAAATACGAAAAAGTCCACATTGGACGAAACGCGTCAGCAATTACTAGTTTTCCTATTGTCATTTTTATTCATAAATATTGTCTTCTCTACTGGTTAAATCGGAGAAATTTTCAGATAGATAGATAGATAGATAGGAATGTACTGAGATAGATAGATAGATAGATAGATAGATAGATAGATAGATAGATAGGAATGTACTGAGATAGATAGATTTCAACCTTCTATAAATTTTCTTGAAACTTATGAAGCAAACTATATCAAACAACAATGAACTTTCTATAAATCTAATATTGACAGTCGGCCTTTAATGTAACCCATAATTACTTATAAAATAAATATGTTTTTGGAGCAGCCGAGCATCTTGGAGTTTCACAGTGTAGCTACCCCCACCTTCTACCTGCCCGTTTGCCGATGCTTGGGAACTTTGGCTGGCCATGCAGAAAGAAATTCTCTCCACACAGACACGTTCTGTTTACCATATTGTCAAAGACTTTATAAACTCACTTAGAGTGTCAAGCCAGATGACAGTGGAATAAAGTGCTTCTATTTTTAGATTTGGCCTTATTAGTAGTCAAAATTACTTTCACTTTTATTCTGGAAGTAGGGGAGGTGGAAGAGAACGTTCCTCTCTTTCTAGCAATCTCATTCTTTAATGTCTACAGGCTAATAATATATCTTCCAGTTGACTTGTATATATGTTAGTCCGTGCATCGGCCTCTAAGTAAATAACGGATCACTCTCTTTAGCAATCGGCGCTAACTTAATACCTCACTCTTTTTATCTCTCTTTCTCTCTCTCTTTCTCTTTCTTGATTTGTATCTCTCTTTCTCTCTATCTGCTCATGTCTTTCTTTGTTCTTGTCAAGATTAGATATAATAGGATAGAAACAAAGACATGAATGACCAGACAGAGAGCAAGGGAGACAAACACGAGAAAAAACACTTTTCTCTCTAAATCACATATCATCTCTCTTTCTCTCTATCTAGTCATATTCCTTTACTCTTTATTTCCCTCTCGCTATCTCAATTTGAATCTCATTTCTAATTCTGTGTCTCAGTCGTCTATTATATCTCTATCTGCAAGTCATCTATTATCTGTCTGTCTATCTCACCCTCTCTCTCTCTCTCTCTCTCTCTCTCTCTCTCTCTCTCTCTCTCTGTTAGTTCAGATGCCATCTCTCACTCTCTCTCTCTCACTCTCTCTCTCTCTGTTTGATATATCGCTCTGTATCTATACCTCTCTCTGCAAGTCATCTATTATCTGTCTGTCTTTCTCTGTTAGTTCATATATCATCTCTCTCTGTTTGATATATATATATATATATATATATATATATATATATATATATATATGTATCTATATATCGCATCTCTCTTCTTATTTTTTAAGTGTTTCACCCCAAGCAAGGCGGGAAGTCACTAGGACGCAAGGGGTTACAGAAGATTTGGGGCAAGATCAGATAGGAGTGATAGAGGAAAGGATGAGGAGAAGGATAGTGGATAGATCAAGACAACTGGAGATGTCAATTGACATTACATTTGAATAGTTGTACTATCTCTGTGCTTGCGGGCTTACAGCCATATCATGGTGAAAATGCAGTTGCCATATGAATCACTGGAGTTAAGCAACGTGGAGTTTGGTCAGCCCTACATGGGTAACTACTTGGGAATACTAGGACGTATGGCTGTTGTAACTGGAAGTCGGAAAGCGGAGTTCTAATTCCAGTTGGGTTCGTTATATCTACTTTTGCACAAATACACTTGGGAAAAGTATAATTGCACTTCTTCTCGTGCCCCCAGCTATGGGTTAATTAGTAGGACTTGTATCAGTAAAATCACTATTAATTTCAAAAAAAAAGATTCTTACAATTTAAAAATATTTTCTGGTTTAAGATGCAAACGTTTGATAAGCTTCCAAAATCAATCAATTTCTGTGCCTTAGTCATTTCTTATCTGTCTATATCTCTGAGATGAGGTATCATGATTACTTGCATTATTTACATTATTCGGACTGTTATCCTCATCTTCATTGCCATATTCACAACGTAACATAACTGTACAGTATCTGTCTATATCTCTGAAATGAGGTATTATGATTACTTGCATTATTTACATTATTCGGACTGTTATCCTCATCTTCATTGCCATATTCACAACGTAACATAACTGTACAATATCTGTCTATATCTCTGAGATGAGGTATTATGATTACTTGCATTATTTACATTATTCGGACTGTTATCCTCATCTTCATTGCCATATTCACAACGTTTCGGCCGTTGTACGCTCCGGCCTTTATTCTATGTCCCTATATATCTGTCTATATCTCTGAGATGAGGTATTATGATTACTTGCATTATTTACATTATTCGGACTGTTATTATCTCATCTTCATTGCCATATTCACAACGTTTCAGCAGTTGTACGCTCCGGCCTTTATGTCTATGCCTCTCTATATATCTGTCTATATCTCTGAGATGAGGTATTATGATTACTTGCATTATTTACATCATTCGGACTGTTATCCTCATCTTCATTGCTATATTCATAACATTTTGGCCTTTGTACGCTCCGGCCTTCTTCAGGTCATACGAATTTTGAGCCGAAACCTTTATTTCGTCCACCAGTGGATAAAGACGTCGGTTAGATCCAATGACTAGACCCAAAGAGTTGTGAGTTCAATACCAGGCTACAGCAAAGGTGAACCAAACTTAGAGAGTTGAGTTAAAGGGAAATAACTGTCACTCAATCTATCTAATGCCTGTCTGTCTGTCTATCTGCCTCTTAGTGTTAGTTGGTTGCTATTTCATCTGTGGGTAAATAGGTTCTTTTTCTTATGCATGTCAGAAGTCACAAAATGTTATGGAGGATTCACTCACATCATGGTAGCAGAAATCAGCTTTGTGTCCACGGAGATAAAAGCATACTTGACAAGAAATAAAACGCACACAAATAACAGGAAAAGCATGGTAAATTGTATGTTAATTTCATGCAATTTATTTATATTTTTGTGTGTATTTATGTCAGTGTATTTTTTTAGGTTACAATTGTTTTATGGTACATGTGATAAAAGGGAGAATTTACTCTGTAGAATTACAAGCCATATCACAGAAAGACGTCGGACACGTGTTGCCCCTAACAAAGTTCGTGGTGAAGAGATTGAATTTAACGTCTTTTGGGGGGATGTCCGTAATTCCGACAGGAACAGTTTTTGTTGCATGCCGGGAGTATTTCAATTATTTTTAATTTTTATTTATTTTATAAAACGTTTTTATGTTATTGTTTTATTTTATTTTATTAATGATTATAATTATTATTTTATTTTTTATTAATTTGTAATAATAATAATAATAATATCCCTACACATCTCCCACCGTCCTTATCTGGTTATATCTAAGTTTCCCTATCTCTGTCAGTAAATTTGTCGCTCTGTGTATCTGCCTGTCTCCCCCACCTTTCTCTCTCTCTCTCTCTCTCTCTCTCTCTTAGTGCCAGTTGGTTGCTATTTCATCTCCTTCCGTCCTTACCTCGTCATGTGTGTGTTTCTGTATTTCTACCTCTCAATCTCTCCCTGCCCTGTCTGTCTTGAAGAAGGATTCCTCTCTCACGCTCTTTCTCTCTCTCTCTCTCTCATTCTCTCTCATCTCTCCCCTTTAGTCAAAAAATTGCCATGCGTGATTGAAAAAAAACATCATGTATCTTTCAGTACATAAAGACGAGTTTCAGAAGTGTTTCTTGAGGTTTTATTTTGCCATTTCTTTCTGCAAAGAACCAGTTGCCATCCAATCCTATAGAACCGAATCTGAACAGTCTATTTATCCATAGCTGGGGAGGAGAATATTTCATATTTCTTTTACCAAAAGTAATTAGCACGTAAGTGAATCTAATGGATTTTCTTTTTAGAATTCTTTTCCGGCTCTCAGATGTTGGTAGATATTTCATCTACCACGGTCTGTATCTTGTCATATGTAAGTTATTTCTGTTTTTCAATCTTGGACTGCTTGTCTGTCTGTCTGTCTGTCTGTCTCATTTCCTCAGGTGTTTTGTGTCTCTATCGAGTCATAATTCCTCTCTGCTTCACTGAGATTTTTTTATATTTATCATTTTTTTCTTTCAAACTTTACTATTTTTCTCAATTTTCCTCCTTTTACTAATGTTTTTTTTTCATTTTGTCTTTTCGTTTGCGTTTTTATTTGTGCAGTTCCTATTTATTCTTTCAATTTTTTCTTCATTTCGTCATTAAAAGATTTCTCACCCTGTCTCTTTGTTATTTTATAATAACTATTCCATTTCAATATTTCAATTGTTTGTCTCCCTATAGGATTTTTTATACCTTTCCTGATTCTCTCAATTTCTTTTTTATTTCTTTCTTTCCTTCCTTTTTCTTTTAGCGATTATTCTTTTCCCCCTCCCCTCAAAGGATCATTTATTTCTTTCAGTCCATCCTTTTTCATACTCCAATTATTCTTTCCTCTTCCTTTCACTTTATCTGTTATTCCTACTTTCCTTCCTTTTTCATCTTCCAATTATTCTTTTCATCCTATTTACAATTTATCTGTTATTTCTTTCTTTCCTTCCTTTTTCATCCTCTAATTATTCTTTTCCTCCTCCATTCAATTTATCTGTTCTTTCTTACTTTCTTTCCTTTTCATCCTTTCATCCTCATTGATTCGTCCTCCTCCTTTCAATTTTCTGTTTATTTCTTTCTTTTTTTCATCTGTTATTCTTTTCCTCCTCCTTTCCTTTTCTTTTTCTTTTTATTCTTTTCCACTCCAGCGTTTCAATTTCCTCTGTTATTTCTTTCTTTCCTTCCTTTTTCATCCTCAATTATTCTTTTCCTCCTCCTTTCAATTTATCTATTTTCTTTCTTTTCCTTCTTTTTCATCCTCCAATTATTCTTTTCCTCCTCCTTTCATCTGCTATTTTTCTTTCCTTCCTTTTCATCCTTCTTTTTTTCCTCCTCTTTTCCAATTTTTCTGTTATTTCTTTCTTTCCTTCCTTTTCATCCTCCAATATTCTTTTCCTCCTCCTTTTCAATTTATCTGCTTTTCTTTCTTTCCTTCCTTTTTCCTCCACTTCCTCCTTTCAATTTGTTATTATTTTTTCTTTCTTTCCTTTTCATCCTCCAATTATTCTTTTCCTCCTCCTTTCAATTTATCTGTTATTTCTTTCTTTCCTTCCTTTTCATCCTCCAATTATTCTTTTTCTCCTTTTTTTCACATTTATCTCCTTCTTTCACTTTCTTTTCTTTCTTTCCTTCCTTTTTCATCCTCCAATTATTCTTTTCCTCCTCCTTCCTCCTTTTTCTTTCTTTCTTTTCTTTTTCCTCCTCCTTTCCATTTTCTATTATTTTCTTTCTTTCCTTCCTTTTCATCCTTTCAATTATTTCCTTCCTTTTTTCTGTCCTCCAATTATTCTTTCCTCCTCCTTTCAATTTATCTGTTATTTCTTTCTTTCCTTCCTTTTTTCATCCTCAATTATTCTTTTCCTCCTCCTTTCAATTTATCTGCTATTTCTTTCTTTCCTTCCTTTTTTTATCCTCCAATTTTCCTCCTCCAATTTATTCTTTTTCTTTCTTTTCTTTTTCATCCTCAATTATTCTTTCCTCCTCCTTTCACTTTTCTGTTATTTCTTTCTTTCTTCCTTTTCATCCTCCAATTATTCTTTTCCTCCTCCTTTCAATTTATCTGCTTTTCTTTCTTTTCCTTCCTTTTCATCCTCATTTTCTTTTCTCCAATCTTTTCTTTTCTTTATTTCTTTCTTTCCTTCCTTTTCATCTCTTTATTCTTTTCCTCCTCTTTCAATTTTATCTTTTTTCTTTCTTTCCTTCCTTTTTCATCCTCCAATTATTCTTTTTCCTCCTCCTTTCAATTTTCTTATTTCTTTCTTTCCTTCCTTTTTCATCCTCAATTATTCTTTTCCTCCTCCTTTCAATTTATCTGCTATTTCTTTCTTTCCTTCCTTTTTTTCCTCAATTATTCTTTTCCTCCTCCTTTCTCTTTTATTTATTTCTTTCTTTCCTTCTTTTTCATCCTCCCTTTTTCATCTTTTCAATTTATCTGCTTTTCTTTCTTTCCTTCCTTTTCATCCTCCAATTTTCTTTTCCTCCTCCTTTCACTTTATCTTTCTTTCTTTCCTTTTTTTCATCCTCAATTATTCTTCTTTCCTCTCCTTTCAATTTATCTGCTTTTTCTTTCTTTTCCTTCATCCTATTTCCTTTTTTCTTTTCTTTTCTTTTTCTTTCTTCTTTTTTCCTTTTCATCCTTTTTCCTCCTCCTTTTCATTTATCTGCTTTTCTTTCTTTCCTTCCTTTTCATCCTCCAATTATTCTTTTCTCCTCCTTTTTCATTTATCTGTTATTTCTTTCTTTCCTTCCATCCTCCAATTATTCTTTTCCTCCTCCTTTCAATTTATCTCTATTTCTTTCTTTCCTTCCTTTTCATCCTCCAATTATTTTTTTCTCCTCCTTCCATTCTCTTTCTTTCTTTCCCTTCATCCTTTTCATCCTCCAATTATTCTTTCCTCCTCCTTTCAATTTATCTGCTATTTCTTTCTTTCCTTCCTTTTTTTCCTCCAATTATTCTTTTCCTCCTCCTTTCAATTTATCTGCTATTTCTTTCTTTCCTTCCTTTTTCATCCTCCAATTATTCTTTTCCTCCTTCCTTTTTTCAATTTATCTGTTATTTCTTTTCTTTCCTTTTCCTTTTTATTTTCTTTCTTATTCTTTTTTCTCCTCCTTTTTTTTCAATTTATCTGCTATTTCTTTCTTTCCTTCCTTTTTCATCCTCAATTATTTTTCCTCCTCCTTTCAATTTATCTGCTTTTCTTTCTTTCCTTTTTCATCCTCCAATTTTCATCCTTCCTTTCTGTTTTTCTTTTTCCTTCCTTGTTCATCCTCCAATTATTCTTTTCCTCCTCCCCTTTTCAATTTATCTGTTTTTTTTTTTTTCTTCTTTTTCATCCTCCAATTATTCTTTTCCTCCTCCTTTCAATTTATCTGCTATTTCTTTCTTTCCTTCCTTTTTCATCCTCCTCCAATTATTCTTTTCCTCCTCCTTTCCAATTTATCTGCCTTTCTTTTCTTTCCTTCCTTTTTCATCCTCCAATTTTCTTTTTCTCCTCCTTTCAATTTTCTGCTATTTCTTTCTTTTCCTTCCTTTTTCATCCTCATTATTTTTTCCTCCTCCTTTCAATTTATCTGTATTTCTTTCTTTCCTTCTTTTTTTTTCCTCAGTATTCTTTTTCCTCCTTTCAATTTATTTTCTTTTTTCCTTCCTTGTTCCTCAAATTTTTCAATTTTCATTATCTGCTATTTCTTTCTTTCCTTCCTTTTTCATCCTCCAATTATTCTTTTCTTTCTCCTCCTTTCATCCTCAATTTCTGCTATTTCTTTCTTTTTCCTTTCCTTTTCATCCTCCAATTATTCTTTTCCTCCTCCTTTCAATTTATCTACTTTTCTTTCTTTCCTTCCTTTTCATCCTCCAATTATTCTTTTTCCTCCTCTTCAATTTATCTGCTATTTCTTTCTTTCCTTCCTTTTTCATCCTCCAATTATTCTTTTCCTCCTCCTTTCAATTTATCTGCTATTTCTTTCTTTCCTTCCTTTTCATCTCCAATTATTCTTTTTCCTCCTCCTTTCAATTTATCTGCCTCTTTCTTTTCCTTCCTTTTTATCCTCCAATTATTCTTTTCCTCCTCCTTTTTTATCTGCTATTTCTTTCTTTCCTTCCTTTTTTCATCCTCCAATTATTCTTTTCTCCTCCTTTCAATTTATCTGTATTTCTTTCTTTCCTTCCTTTTTCATCCTCCATTATTCTTTTTCTCCTCCTTTCAATTTATCTGTTATTTCTTTCTTTCCTTCCTTTCATCCTCCAATTATTTTTTCCTCCTCCTTTTTTATCTGCTATTTCTTTCTTTCCTTCCTTTTTTCCTCCATTCTTTTTTATCCTCCTTTCAATTTATCTGCTATTTCTTTCTTTCCTTCCTTTTCATCCTCAATTATTCTTTTCCTCCTCCTTTCAATTTATCTGCTATTTCTTTCTTTTCCTTCCTTTTCATCCTCCAATTATTCTTTTCCTCCTCCTTTCAATTTATCTGCTATTTCTTTCTTTCCTTCCTTTTCATCTTTTCCTCCAATTTATTCTTTTCTTTCTTTCCTCCTTTTCATCCTCAATTCTTTTCCTCCTCCTTTCAATTTATTTGCTTTTTTTTTCCTTCCTTTTTCATCCTCCAATTATTCTTTTCCTCCTCCTTTCAATTTATCTGCTATTTCTTTCTTTCCTTCCTTTTTTCATCCTCAATTATTCTTTCCTCCTCCTTTCCAATTTATCTGCTATTTCTTTCTTTCCTTCCTTTTTCATCCTCCATTATTTTTTCCTCCTCCTCCTTTCAATTTATCTTTTCTTTTTTTCTTTTCTTTTCCTTCCTTTTTCATCCTCCAATTATTCTTTTCCTCCTCCTTTCAATTTATCTGCTATTTCTTTCTTTCCTTCCTTTTTCATCCTCCTCCTCCTTTCAATTTATTCTTTTTTTCTCCTTTTTCAATTTATTTTCCTGTTTTTTCTTTCTTTCCTTCCTTCTTTTCATCCTCCAATTATTCTTTTCCTCCTCCTTTCGATTTATCTGCTATTTCTTTCTTTTCTTCCTTTTTTATCCTCCAATTATTCTTTTCCTCCTCCTTTCAATTTATCTGCTATTTCTTTCTTTTCCTTTTTCCTCCAATTATTCTTTTCTCCTCCTTTCAATTTTATCTGCTATTTCTTTCTTTCCTTCCTTTTCATCCTCCTTTTTTTCCTCCTTATCTGTGCTATTTCTTTCTTTCCTTCCTTTTCATCCTCCAATTATTCTTTTCCTCCTTCTTTTCAATTTATCTGTTATTTCTTTCTTTCCTTCCTTTTTCATCCTCCAATTATTCTTTTCCTCCTCCTTTCAATTTATCTGCTATTTCTTTCTTTCCTTCCTTTTCATCCTCCATCTTTTCTCCCTCCTTTCAATTTATTGCTATTTCTTTCTTTCTTCCTTTTTCTCAATTATTCTTTTTCCTCCTCCTTTCATTTATCTGTTATTTCTTTCTTTCCTTCCTTTTTCATCCTCCAATTATTCTTTTTCCTCCTCCTTTCAATTTATCTGCTATTTCTTTCTTTCCTTCCTTTTCATCCTCCAATTATTCTTTTCCTCCTCCTTTCAATTTATCTGCTATTTCTTTCTTCCTTCCTTTTCATCCTCAATTATTCTTTCTCCTTTCCTTTATCTGCTATTTCTTTCTTTCCTTTTTTCATCCTCCAATTATTCTTTTCCTCCTCCTTTCAATTTATCTGTTATTTCTTTCTTTCCTTTTTCATCCTCCAGTATTCTTTTCCTCCTCAATTTCATTTTCTTTTTTTTTCCCTTCCTTTTTCATCCTCCAATTATTCAATTTTTTTCCTCCTTTCAATTTTATCTGCTATTTCTTTCTTTCCTTCCTTTTTCATCCTCCAATTATTCTTTTCCTCCTCCTTTCAATTTATCTGCTGTTCTTTCTTTCTTTCCTTTTCATCCTCCAATTATTCTTTTCCTCCTCCTTTCAATTTATCTGCTATTTCTTTCTTTCCTTCCTTTTCATCCTCCAATTATTCTTTTCCTCCTCCTTTCAATTTATCTGCTATTTCTTTCTTTCCTTCCTTTTCATCCTCATCCTTTTTCTCCCTTCAATTTTATCTGTTATTTCTTTCTTTCCTTCCTTTCATCCTCCAATTTCTTTCCTCCTCCTTTCAATTTATCTGCTATTTCTTTCTTTCCTTCCTTTTTCATCCTCCAATTATTCTTTTCCTCCTCCTTTCAATTTATCTGCTATTTCTTTTCTTTCCTTTTGTTTCCTTTTTTTCATCCTCCAATTATTTCTTTTTCCTCCTCCTTTCATTTTCCTCCTTTTTTATCTGCTTTTCTTTCTTTCCTTCCTTTTCATCCTCAATTATTCTTTTCCTCCTCCTTTCAATTTATCTGCTATTTCTTTCTTTCCTTCCTTTTTCATCCTCCAATTATTCTTTTTTCCTCCTTTCAATTTATCTGCTATTTCTTTCTTTCCTTCCTTTTTCATCCTCCAATTATTCTTTTCCTCCTCCTTTCAATTTATCACTTTTCTTTCTTTTCTTTTCTTTTTTCATCCTCAATTATTCTTTTCCTCCTCCTTTCAATTTATCTGCTATTTCTTTCTTTCCTTCCTTTTTCATCCTCCAATTATTCTTTTTCTCCTCCTTTCAATTTATCTGCTATTTCTTTCTTTTGTTCCTTTTCCCTCAATTCTTTTTCCTCCTCCTTTCAATTTATCTATTTCTTTCTTTCCTCCTCCTCAGTATTCTTTCCTCCTCCTTTATCTGTTTATTTATCTTTCTTTTCTTTCTTTCCTTCCTTTTCATCCTCCAATTATTGCTTTTCCTCCTCCTTTCCTCAATTCTTTTCCTCCTCCTCTTTCCAATTTGTCTTTTTTCTTTCTTTCCTTTTTCATCCTCCAGTATTCTTTTCCTCCTCCTTTCAATTTATCTGCTATTTCTTTCTTTCCTTCCTTTTCATCCTCCAATTATTCTTTTCCTCTCCTTTTCAATTTATCTGCTATTTCTTTCTTTTTTTTCCTTTTTCATCCTCAATTATTCTTTTCCTCCTCCTTTCAATTTATCTGCTATTTCTTTTTTTTCCTTCCTTTTTTCATCCTCAATTATTCTTTCTCTTTCCAATTTATCTGCTATTTCTTTCTTTCCTTCCTTTTTCATCCTCAATTATTCTTTTCCTCCTCCTTTCAATTTATATCTGTTTTCTTCTTTCTTTCCTTCCTTGTTCATCCCTTCTTTTTCTTTTCCTCCTCCTTTCAATTTTATTCTTTTCCTCCTCCTTTTCATCCTTATCTGCTATTCCTTTCAATTTTCTTTTTCTTTTTTCCTTCCTTTTTCCCTCCAATTATTCTTTTCCTCCTCCTTTCAATTTATCTGCTATTTCTTTCTTTCCTTCCTTTTTTCATCCTCCAATTATTCTTTTCCTCCTCCTTTCAATTTATCTTTCCTTTCCTTTTTTTCATCCTCAATTATTTTTCAATTTATCTTTCTTTCTTTCTTCCTTTCATCCTCCACCTATTCTTTTTCCTCCTCCTTTCAATTTATCTGCTATTTCTTTCTTTCCTTCCTTTTTCATCCTCAGTTATTCTTTTCCTCCTCCTTTCAATTTCTGCTATTTCTTTCTTTTCCTTTTTTTCATCCTCAATTATTCTTTCCTCCTCCTTTCTTATCTGCTATTTCTTTCTTTCCTTCCTTTTTTTGTATCCTCCAATTATTCTTTTCCTCCTCCTTTCAATTTTATCTGCTATTTCTTTCTTTCCTTCCTTTTTTTCGTCCTCCAATTATTCTTTTTCTCCTCCTTTCAATTTATCTGCTATTTCTTTCTTTTCCTTCCTTTTTCATCCTCAGTTTCTTTTTCCTTCCTTTCAATTTATCTGCTATTTCTTTCTTTCCTTCCTTTTTCATCCTCCAATTCTTATTCTTTCATTTTCTATTTCTTTCCTTCCTTTTCATCCTCCAGTATTCTTTTCCTCCTCCTTTCCATTTCTTTTATTTCTTTTCCTTCCTTTTTCATCCTCCAATTATTCTTTTCCTCCTCCTTTCAATTTTATCTGCTATTTCTTTCTTTCCTTCCTTTTTCATCCTCCAATTATTCTTTTCCTCCTCCTTTCAATTATCTGCTCTTTCTTTCTTTCTTTTTTTCATCCTCATTTCTTTTCCTCCTCCTTTCATTTATCTGCAATTTCTCTTTCCTTCCTTTTTTGTCTTTATTCTTTTTCCTCCTTTTCAATTTATCTGTTATTTCTTTTCCTTCCTTTTTCATCCTCCAATTATTCTTTTCCTCCTCCCTCCTTTCAATTTCTTTCTTTCCTATTTCTTTCTTTTCTTCCTTTTTCATCCTCCAATTATTCTTTTCCTCCTCCTTTCAATTTATCTGCTATTTCTTTCTTTCCTTCCTTTTTCATCCTCCAATTATTCTTTTCCTCCTCCTTTCAATTTATCTGTTATTTCTTTCTTTCCTTCCTTGTTCATCCTCCAATTATTCTTTTCCTCCTTCTTTTCAATTTATCTGTTATTTCTTTCTTTCCTTCCTTTTTCATCCTCCAATTATTCTTTTCCTCCTCCTTTCAATTTATCTGCTATTTCTTTCTTTCCTTCCTTTTTCATCCTCCAATTATTCTTTTCCTCCTCCTTTCAATTTATCTGCTATTTCTTTCTTTCCTTCCTTTTTCATCCTCCAATTATTCTTTTCCTCCTCCTTTCAATTTATCTTTTTATTTTTTCTTTCCTTCCTTTCCAATTATTCTTTTCTTTCCTTCCAATTTCATCCTTTCTTTCCTTCTTTTCATCCTCCTTCTTTTCCTCCTCCTTCAATTTATCTGCTATTTCTTTCTTTCCTTCCTTTTCATCCTCCAATTATTCTTTTCCTCCTCCCTTTCAATTTATCTGCTATTTCTTTCTTTCCTTCCTTTTTCATCCTCCAATTATTCTTTTCCTCCTCCTTTCAATTTATCTGTTATTTCTTTCTTTCCTTCCTTTTCATCATCCTCCAATCCTTTCAATTTATTCTTTTTTCTTTCCTCCTCCTTTCTTTTCCTCCTCCTTTTCAATTTATCTGCTATTTCTTTCTTTCCTTCCTTTTTTCATCCTCCAATTTCAATTATTCTTTTCCTCCTCCTTTTCAATTTATCTGTTATTTCTTTCTTTTTTCCTTCCTTTTCATCCTCCAATTATTCTTTTCTCCTCCTTTCCTTTATCTGCTATTTCTTTTCTTTCCTTCCTTTTCATCCTCCAATTATTCTTTTCATCCTTTCAATTTATCTGCTTTTCTTTTCTTCCTTTTTCATCCTCCAATTATTCTTTTTCCTCCTCCTTTTCAATTGCTATTTCTTTCTTTCCTTCCTTTTTCATCCTCCAATTATTCTTTTTTCCTCCTCCTTTCAATTTATCTGTTTTCTTTCTTTCTTTCCTTCCTTTTTCATCCTCCAATTATTCTTTTTCCTCCTCCTTTCAATTTATCTGCTATTTCTTTCTTTCCTTCCTTTTCATCCTCCAATTATTCTTTTTCCCTCCTTTCAATTTATCTGCTATTTCTTTCTTTCCTTCCTTTTTCATCCTCCAATTATTCTTTTTCCTCCTCCTTTCCTCCTATCTGCTATTTCTTTCTTCCTTCCTTTTTTTCATCCTTTCAATTTTCATTTTCCTCCTTTCCTTTCCTCCTTTTCATCCTCTTTTCTTTCCTATTTCTTTCTTTTCTTTTTTTTCCTCCTTTTTTCCTTTCATCCTCCAATTATTCTTTTCCTCCTCCTTTTCTTTTCTTTATTTCTGCTATTTCTTTCTTTCCTTCCTTTTTTCATCCTCCATTATTCTTTTCCTCCTCCTTTCCAATTTATCTGCTATTTCTTTCTTTCCTTCCTTTTTTTCATCCTCAATTATCTTTCCTCCTCCTTTCAATTTATCTTTTTCTTTCTTTCCTTCCTTGTTCATCCTCCAATTCTTTTTCCTCCTCCTTTCATTTCTCTGCTTTTTCTTTCTTTTTCCTTTTTCATCCTCCAATTATTCTTTTCCTCCTCCTTTCAATTTATCTGCTATTTCTTTCTTTTCTTTTTTCCCTCAATTATTCTTTTCCTCCTCCTTTCAATTTATCTGCTTTTCTTTCTTTCCTTCCTTTTTCATCCTCCAATTATTCTTTTCCTCCTCCTTTCCAATTTATCTGCTATTTCTTTCTTTCCTTCCTTTTTCATCCTCCAATTATTCTTTTCCTCCTCCTTTCCTTTCAATTTTCTCCTCATCTTTTCCTCCTCCTTTCAATTCTGCTATTTCTTTTTTTTCCTTTTCTCCAATTATTCTTTTCCTCCTCCTTTCAATTTATCTATTTCTTTCTTTTCCTTCCTTTTCATCCTCCAATTATTCTTTTTTCCTCCTCCTTTCAATTTATCTGCTATTTCTTTCTTTCCTTCCTTTTTCATCCTCCAATTATTCTTTTTCCTCCTCCTTTCAATTTATCTGCTATTTCTTTCTTTCCTTCCTTTTTTCATCATCTTTTCCTCCTCCAATTATTCTTTTTCCTCCTCCTTTCCAATTTATCTGCTATTTCTTTCTTTCCTTCCTTGTTTCATCCTCCAATTATTCTTTTTCCTCCTCCTTTCAATTTATCTGCTATTTCTTTCTTTCCTTCCTTTTCATCCTCCAATTATTCTTTTCCTCCTCCTCCTTCTGCTATTTCTTTCTTTCCTTCCTTTTTCATCCTCAATTATTCTTTTTCCTCCTCCTTTTTTTATCTGCTATTTCTTTCTTTCCTTCCTTTTCATCCTCTTTTCTCCTCCTTTTTATCTTTTTCCTCCTCCTTTCAATTTATCTGCTATTTCTTTCTTTTCTTCCTTTTTTATCCTCCAATTATTCTTTTCCTCCTCCTTTCGATTTATCTGCTATTTCTTTCTTTCCTTCCTTTTTTATCCTCCAATTATTCTTTTCCTCCTCCTTTCGATTTATCTGCTATTTCTTTCTTTTCTTCCTTTTTTATCCTCCAATTATTCTTTTCCTCCTCCTTTCCTCCAATTTATCTCCTCCTTCTTTCTTTTCCTTCCTTTTTTTTCATCCTCCAATTATTCTTTTCCTCCTCCTTTCAATTTTATCTGTTATTTCTTTCTTTCCTTCCTTTTTCATCCTCCAATTATTCTTTTCCTCCTCCTTTCACTTTATCTGCTATTTCTTTCTTTCCTTTTTCATCCTCAGTATTCTTTTTTTCCTCCTTTCAATTTATCTCCAATTATTCTTTTTCATCCTCCTTCTTTTTCCTCCTTTTCAATTTATCTGCTATTTCTTTCTTTCCTTCCTTTTTCATCCTCCAATTATTCTTTTCCTCCTCCTTTCAATTTATCTGCTATTTCTTTCTTTCCTTCCTTTTCATCCTCCAATTATTCTTTTCCTCCTCCTTTCAATTTATCTGCTATTTTTCTTTCTTTCCTTCCTTTTCATCCTCCAATTTATTCTTTTCCTCCTCCTTTCAATTTATCTGCTATTTCTTTCTTTCTTCCTTTCATCCTCAATTATTCTTTTCCTCCTCCTTTCAATTTATCTGCTTTTCTTTCTTTCCTTCCTTTTTTCATCCTCAGTTATTCTTTTTCCTCCTCCTTTCTTTTATTGCTTTTCTTTCTTTCCTTCCTTTTTTCATCCTCCAATTATTCTTTTTTCCTCCTCCTTTCAATTTATCTGCTATTTCTTTCTTTCCTTCCTTTTTCATCCTCCAATTATTCTTTTCCTCCTCCTTTCAATTTATCTGCTATTTCTTTCTTTCCTTCCTTTTCATCCTCCAATTTCTTTTCCTCCTCCTTTTTTATCTGCTATTTCTTTCTTTCCTTCCTTTTCATCCTCATTTCTTTTCCTCCTCCTTTTCAATTTATCTGCTATTTCTTTCTTTCCTTCCTTTTCATCCTCCATCCCTCCTCCTTTCAATTTATCTATTTTCTTTCTTTTCCTCCTTTTTCATCCTCAATTATTCTTTTCTCCTCCTTTCAATTTATCTGCTATTTCTTTCTTTCCTTCCAATTCATCCTCAATTATTCTTTTCCTCCTCCTTTCAATTTATCTGCTATTTCTTTCTTTCCTTCCTTTTCATCCTCCAATTATTCTTTTCCTCCTCCTTTCAATTTATCTGCTATTTCTTTCTTTCCTTCCTTTTTCATCCTCCAATTTTTCCTCCTCTTTTCTCCTTTCTTTCTTTCCTTCCTTTTATCCTCCATATTTCTTTTCCTTCCTTCCTTTTCATCCTCCTTCCTTATTCTTTTCCTCCTTTTCCTTCCTTTCAATTTATCTGCTATTTCTTTCTTTTTCCTTCCTTTTTCATCCTCCAATTATTCTTTTCCTCCTCCTTTCAATTTATCTGCTATTTCTTTCTTTTCCTTCCTTTTCATCCTCCAATTATTCTTTTCCTCCTCCTTTCAATTTATCTGCTATTTCTTTCTTTCCTTCCTTTTCATCCTCCAATATTCTTTTCCTCCTCCTTTCAATTTATCTGCTATTTCTTTCTTTCCTTCCTTGTTCATCCTCCAATTATTCTTTTCCTCCTCCTTTTCAATTTATCTGCTATTTCTTTCTTTCCTTCCTTGTTCATCCTCCATTATTCTTTTCCTCCTCCTTTCAATTTATCTGCTATTTCTTTCTTTCCTTCCTTTTCATCCTCCAATTATTCTTTTTCCTCCTCCTTTCAATTTATCTGCTTTCTTTTTCTTTCTTTCCCTTCCTTTTTCATCCTCCAATTATTCTTTTTTCTCCTCCTTTCACAATTATCTGCTATTTCTTTTTCTTTCCTTCCTTTTTCATCCTCCAATTTATTCTTTTCCTCCTCCTTTCAATTTATCTGCTATTTCTTTCTTTCCTTCCTTTTTCATCCTCCAATTATTCTTTTCCTCCTCCTTTCAATTTATCTGCTTTCTTTCTTTCCTTCCTTCCTTTTTTTTCCTCCTCCTTTCATTTCTTTTTCTTTCCTTTCCTTCCTTTTCATTTCAATTCTTTCCTCTCCTTTTCTTTCTTTTCTTTCCTTCCTTTCATCCTCAATTATTCTTTTCCTCCTCCTTTCAATTTATCTGTTATTTCTTTCTTTCCTTCCTTGTTCATCCTCCAATTATTCTTTTCCTCCTCCTTTCAATTTATCTGCTATTTCTTTCTTTCCTTCCTTGTTCATCCTCCAATTATTCTTTTCCTCCTCCTTTCAATTTATCTGCTATTTCTTTCTTTCCTTCCTTTTTCATCCTCCAATTATTCTTTTCCTCCTCCTTTCAATTTATCTGCTATTTCTTTCTTTCCTTCCTTTTCATCCTCCATATTCTTTTCCTCCTCCTTTCAATTTATCTGCTATTTCTTTCTTTCCTTCCTTTTCATCCTCAGTATTCTTTTCCCTCCTCCTTTCAATTTATCTGTTTTTTCTTTCCTTCCTCCTTTTTTATCCTCCAATTATTCTTTTCCTCCTCCTTTTCAATTTATCTATTTCTTTCTTTCTTTCCTTCCTTTTTTTCTTCCTCCAATTATTCTTTTCCTCCTCCTTTCAATTTATCTGCTATTTCTTTTCTTTCCTTTCATCCTCCTCAATATTCTTTTCCTCCTCCTTTCAATTTATCTGCTATTTCTTTCTTTCCTTCCTTTTCATCCTCCAGTATTCTTTTCCTCCTCCTTTCAATTTATCTGCTATTTCTTTCTTTCCTTCCTTTTTCATCCTCCAATTATTCTTTTCCTCCTCCTTTCAATTTATCTGCTATTTCTTTCTTTCCTTCCTTTTTCATCCTCCAATTATTCTTTTCCTCCTCCTTTCAATTTATCTGCTATTTCTTTCTTTCCTTCCTTTTTCATCCTCCAATTATTCTTTTCCTCCTCCTTTCAATTTATCTGCTATTTCTTTCTTTCCTTCCTTTTCATCCTCCAATTATTCTTTTCCTCCTTTCCAATTTATCTGTTATTTCTTTTCTTTCCTTCCTTTCATCCTCAGTATTCTTTTCCTCCTCCTTTCAATTTATCTATTTTCTTTCCTTCCTTTTTTTCATCCTCCATTATTCTTTTCCTCCTCCTTTTTCAATTTCTGTTATTTCTTTCTTTCCTTCCTTTTCATCCTCAATTATTCTTTTCCTCCTCCTTTCAATTTATCTACTTTTCTTTCTTTCCTTCCTTTTTCATCCTCCAATTATTCTTTTCCTCCTCCTTTCATTTCTGCTATTTCTTTCTTTCCTTTTTCATCCTCCAATTATTCTTTTCCTCCTCCTTTCAATTTATCTGCTATTTCTTTTCTTTCCTTCCTTTTTCATCCTCCAATTATTCTTTTCCTCCTCCTTTTCAATTTATCTGCTTCTTCCTTTCCTTCTTTCCTTCCTTTTTCCTCCTCCAATTATTCTTTTCTTTCTCCTCCTTTCAATTTATCTTTTCCTCCTTCTTTTCAATTTCTTTCTTTTTTCTTTCCTTTTTCATCCTCCAATTATTCTTTTCCTCCTTTCTTTCAATTTATCTGCTATTTCTTTCTTTCCTTTTTCTTTTTTCATCCTCCAATATTCTTTTCCTCCTCCTTTCACTTTTATCTTTCTTTCTTTCCTTCCTTTTTTTATCCTCCAGTATTCTTTTCCTCCTCTTTTTTTATCTTTATCTTTCTTTTCTTTCTTTCCTTCCTTTTTCATCCTCCATTTATTCTTTTCTTTCTCCTCCTTTCAATTTTCTTTTCTCCTCCTTTCAATTTCTGTTTTCTTTCTTTCCTTCCTTTTTCATCCTCCAATTATTCTTTTCTCCTCCTCCTTTCAATTTATCTGCTATTTCTTTCTTTCCTTCCTTTTTCATCCTCCAATTATTCTTTTCCTCCTCCTTTCAATTTATCTGCTATTTCTTTCTTTCCTTCCTTTTCATCCTCAATTATTCTTTTCCTCCTCCTTTCAATTTATCTGCTATTTCTTTCTTTCCTTCCTTTTTCATCCTCCAATTATTCTTTTCCTCCTCCTTTCAATTTATCTGCTATTTCTTTCTTTCCTTCCTTTTCATCCTCAATTTTCTTTTTCCTCCTCCTTTCAATTTATCTGCTATTTCTGCTTTCTTTCCTTCCTTTTTCATCCTCAATTTTCTTTCCTCCTCCTTTCAATTTATCTCATCCTCCAATTATTCTTTTCCTCCTCCTTTCAATTTATCTGCTATTTCTTTCTTTCCTTCCTTTTTCATCCTCCAATTATTCTTTTCTCCTCCTTTTCAATTTATCTGTTATTTCTTTCTTTCCTTCCTTTTTCATCCTCCAATTATTCTTTTCCTCCTTCTTTTCAATTTATCTGCTATTTCTTTCTTTCCTTCCTTTTTCATCCTCCAATTATTCTTTTCCTCCTTCTTTTCAATTTATCTGCTATTTCTTTCTTTCCTTCCTTTTTCATCCTCCAATTATTCTTTTCCTCCTTCTTTTATCAATTTCTCTTTCCTTCCTTTTCATCTTTCCTTCCTTTTTTCATCCTCCAATTTCATCATCTTTTCCTCCTCCTTTTCAATTTATCTGCTATTTCTTTCTTTCCTTCCTTGTTCATCCTCCAATTATTCTTTTCCTCCTCCTTTCAATTTATCTGCTATTTCTTTCTTTCCTTCCTTTTTCATCCTCCAATTATTCTTTTCCTCCTCCTTTCAATTTATCTGCTATTTCTTTCTTTCCTTCCTTTTTCATCCTCCAATTATTCTTTTCCTCCTCCTTTCAATTTATCTGTTATTTCTTTCTTTCCTTCCTTTTTCATCCTCCAATTATTCTTTTCCTCCTCCTTTCACATTATCTGCTATTTCTTTCTTTCCTTCCTTTTTCATCCTCCAATTATTCTTTTCCTCCTCCTTTCAATTTATCTGCTATTTCTTTCTTTCCTTCTTTTTATCCTCCAATTGTTCTTTTCCTCCTCCTTTCAATTTATCTGCTATTTCTTTCTTTCCTTCCTTTTCATCCTCCAATTATTCTTTTCCTCCTCCTTTCAATTTATCTGTTATTTCTTTCTTTCCTTCCTTTTTCATCCTCCAATTATTCTTTTCCTCCTCCTTTCAATTTATCTGCTATTTCTTTCTTTCCTTCCTTGTTCATCCTCAGTATTCTCCAATCCTTTCTCCTTCCTTTTCATCTCATTATTCTTTTTCCTTTTTCAATTTCTTTCCTTCCTTTTTCATCCTCCAATTATTCTTTTCCTCCTCCTTTCAATTTATCTGTTATTTCTTTCTTTCCTTCCTTTTTCATCCTCCAATTATTCTTTTCCTCCTCCTTTCAATTTATCTGTTATTTCTTTCTTTCCTTCCTTTTTTCATCCTCCAATTATTCTTTTCCTCCTCCTTCCACTTTATCTGTTATTTCTTTCTTTCCTTCCTTTTTCATCCTCCAATTATTCTTTTCCTCCTCCTTTCAATTTATCTGCTATTTCTTTCTTTCCTTCCTTTTTCATCCTCCAATTCTTTTTTCCTCCTCCTTTTCATTTATCTGTTATTTCTTTTCTTTCCTTCCTTTTTCATCCTCCAATATTCTTTTCCTCCCTCCTTCTTTCTTTTTCCTTTTCATTTTCTTTTCCCTCTTTCTGTTTTATTTCTTTCTTTCCTTCCTTTTTCATCCTCCAATTATTCTTTTCCTCCTCCTTTCAATTTATCTGTTATTTCTTTCTTTCCTTCCTTTTTCATCCTCCAATTATTCTTTTTCCTCCTCCTTTCAATTTATCTGTTATTTTCTTTCTTTCCTCCTTTTTTTCCTCCTCCAATTATTCTTTTCCTCCTTTCCTTTCAATTTATCTGTTATTTCTTTCTTTCCCTTCCTTTTTTTCATCCTCCAATTATTCTTTTCCTCCTCCTTTCAATTTATCTGTTATTTCTTTCTTTCCTTCCTTGTTCATCCTCCAATTATTCTTTTCCTCCTTTCCTTTATCTATTATTTCTTTCTTTCCTTCCTTTTTCATCCTCAGTATTCTTTTCCTCCTCCTTTCCAATTTATCTGCTATTTCTTTCTTTCCTTCCTTTTTCATCCTCAGTATTCTTTTCTCCTCCTTTCTTTCTGTTTTCTTTCTTTCCTTCCTTTTTCATCCTCCAATTATTCTTTTCCTCCTTCTTTTCAATTTATCTGTTATTTCTTTCTTTCCTTCCTTTTTCATCCTCCAATTATTCTTTTCCTCCTTCTTTTCAATTTATCTGTTATTTCTTTCTTTCCTTCCTTTTTCATCCTCCAATTATTCTTTTCCTCCTCCTTTCAATTTATCTGCTATTTCTTTCTTTCCTTCCTTTTTCATCCTCCAATTATTCTTTTCCTCCTCCTTTCGATTTATCTGTTATTTCTTTCTTTCCTTCCTTTTCATCCTCAATTATTCTTTTCCTCCTCCTTTCAATTTATCTGCTTTTTCTTTTCTTTCCTTCCTTTTTCATCCTCCAATTATTCTTTTCCTCCTCCTTTCAATTTATCTGTTATTTTCTTTCCTTCCTTCCTTTTTCATCCTCCAATTCTTTTTTCCTCCTCCTTTCAATTTATCTGCTATTTCTTTTCTTTCCTTCCTTTTTCATTTTCCAATTATTCTTTTCCTCCTCCTTTCAATTTATCTGTTATTTCTTTCTTTCCTTCCTTTTTCATCCTCCAATTCTTTTCCTCCTCCTTTCAATTTATCTGCTGCTTCTTTCTTTCTTCCTTTCCTTCCTTTTTTCATCCTCCAATTATTCTTTTTCTCCTCCTTTCAATCCAATATTCTTTTCCTTCCTTTTCTTTTCCTTCTTTCCTTTTTTCATCCTCCAATTATTCTTTTTTCCTCCTTTCCAATTTATCTGTTATTTCTTTCTTTCCTTCCTTTTTCATCATCCTCCAATTATTCTTTTCCTCCTCCTTTCAATTTATCTGTTATTTCTTTCTTTCCTTTTTTTTCATCAATTATTCTTTTCCTCCTCCTTTCAATTTATCTGTTATTTCTTTCTTTTTCCTTCCTTTTTCATCCTCCAATTATTCTTTTCCTCCTCCTTTCAATTTATCTATTTCTTTCTTTCTTTTTTTTCATCCTCCATTTTCTTTTCCTCCTCCTTTCAATTTTATTCTTTTTCTTTCCTTCCTTTTCATCCTCCAATTCTTTTCCTCCTCCTTTCAATTTATCTGCTTTTCTTTCTTTCCTTCCTTTTCATCCTCAATTATTCTTTTCCTCCTTCTTTCAATTTATCTGTTATTTCTTTCTTTCCTTTTTTTCATCCTCCAATTATTCTTTTCCTCCTCCTTTCAATTTATCTGCTATTTCTTTCTTCCTTCCTTTTTCATCCTCCAATTATTCTTTTCCTCCTCCTTTCAATTTATCTGCTATTTCTTTTTCTTTCCTTCCTTTTTTTTCATCCTCCAATTATTCTTTTTCCTCCTCCTTTTCAATTTATCTTTCAATTTTATCAGTTATTTCTTTCTTTCCTTCCTTTTTCATCCTCCAATTATTCTTTTTTCCTCCTCCTTTCAATTTATCTGTTATTTCTTTCTTTCCTTCCTTTTTTTTCATCCTCCAATTATTCTTTTCCTCCTCCTTTTCAATTTTATCTGTTATTTCTTTTCTTTCCTTCCTTTTCATCCTCCAATTATTCTTTTTCCTCCTCCTTTCAATTTATCTGTTATTTTCTTTCCTTCCTTTTTTCCTTTTATTCTTTCCTTTCAATTTATCAATTATTCTTTTCCTTTTCATCCTTTATTCTTTATCTTTCAATTTATCTTATTTCTTTCTTTCCTTCCTTTCATCCTCCAATTTCTTTTCCTCCTCCTCCTCCAATCTGTTATTTTTTCTTTCCTCCTCCTTTCATCCTCCAATTATTTTTCTCCTTTTCATTTATCTGTTATTTCTTTCTTTCCTTCCTTTTTCATCCTCCAATTATTCTTTTCCTCCTCCTTTATCACTTTTCTTTCTTTCCCTTTTTCTTTCTTTCTTTCCTTTTTCATCCTCCAATTATTTCTTTTCCTCCTCCTTTTTCAATTTATCTGCTATTTCTTCTTTCCTTTTCCTTTTTTCATCCTCCAATTATTCTTTTCCTCCTCCTTTCACTTTATCTGTTATTTCTTTCTTTCCTTCCTTTTTCATCCTCCAATTATTCTTTTCATCCTCCTTTCAATTTATCTTTCCTCATTTATTTCTTTTTTTCCTTCCTTTTTCATCCTCCAATTATTCTTTTCCTCCTTCTTTTCAATTTATCTGTTATTTCTTTTCTTTCCTTCCTTTTCATCCTCAATTTCTTTTCCTCCTCCTTTCAATTTCTGTTTTTCTTTCTTTCCTTTTCTTTTTATTCTTTTTTCCTCCTTTTTTATTTCTATTTCAATTTTTCTTTCCATTTTTTTCTTTTCTAATTATTTTTTTTCATCTTCTCTTTTTATTTATCTGTTTTCTTTTTTCTTTATTTTAATCTGTATTTTAATTTCTTTGAAAAAATAAACAATTAAATTGGTAAGTAATTAAAAGTGAGAACAAAAACTATTTCTCATTTATCTAACAACGCTCTTTCCTTCCTTTGACCTTCCTTAAAAATTCCTTTTTCCTACATCATTTTGATATGCTCTTCATATTAATAAGGAAAATGTAAAAGTAATTGTTTACTTTCTACGTTGATAGTCGTTTTAAACAAAATCTCTCAATATTCTTTTTAACTTTAGACTCAATCCACTTCATCCATGTTATATATATATATATATATATATATTATATATATATATTCTTTTCTCCTCCTTTCATGTTTGAATTAAGATATACTTCCTAAACAGACACACATCCACACACACACACACACATTCCACACACACTCACACATTTTTATATATGTCCTTTTTCCTTCCTATATCTTCATTCAAATATGTTTCACCTGAATTCAATTTATCTGACATATTGTGTCTCCTTATTTTCATTCTGATCCTTTCCTCCTTGTCTAATCTGCTATTTCTTTCTTTTAAGATTCATTCATCAACTAAGGCCCTATAGTTTTTTAACCTAAAGTACTTTTTCATTTTCTAAGATCATCTTCAGTTATAAATTACAAAAACTTTTTTTTCTTTTCTTTCTCTCTCTCTTTCTGTCTTTTCTTTTCTCTCTCTCTCTCTCTCTTTCTTTATTTTCTGTCTCACTCTGATAATGACTGTCTTTTCCAGTTATTTTTTAATTTTAAATTTATCCACTGTTTTTGTTTTATATATATATATATATATATATATATATATATATATATATTATAATCCGCCAATTATTCTTTTCCTCATATATCATTTACCCCCCCCATATATATATATATATATATATATATATATATATATATATATATATATCGTTTTTTTTTCATTACAAACTGTTTTGGGGGAATGATATATGATAAAGTGGCAAAAATTTTATTTGAGAACAAAAATTATTTCTCATTTCCATCCTTGGGACTTCCTCAGACTAAGTTCTTTTACACTGATGCGACTACACTTAATATGAACCAATAACCCTGGGAATTTTAAATTTAGAAAAATGTTTTTGTTACATATATATATATAGAGAGAGAGAGATAGATAGATAGATAGATAGATAGATAGATAGATAGATAGGAATAGAAAAGAGATAAGATATAAAAATGATTGAAACAGCTAGAGGAAAAAATGTCATATGAAATGAGATATATAGATAGATAGATAGACAGATAGACATGAATAAACTGAGATAGAAATATATTAACATACTTGGATAGAGTAGATAAATACCTAGACAGATATGAACAGAAAGGAAAGATATGAACATAGATAGATAGCTAGATAGATATGAATAGACTGACATAGATAGATAGATAGATAGATAGATAGATAGATAGATAGATAGATTATCAGGTAAAAACAGAGAAAGAGTGATGATATGAACAGACTGAAAGAGCAAGAAAGGAGAGATAGAGAGGCATGATATATGCCCAGATATAGTGAGAGAAAGATGGGATACGAAGTGAAACCGAGAGAGGGGAGTTATGACCAGATTGAGACCAAGCAGTACCTTAGTTCTTAGAAGGAGCTGCTGGTGTCTTAGTGGGTGTCTGTTAATGACAAATGTCACTTTTTTCTTTTTTTTTCATTTTTAATCAAATTCACCTCAAGCAAGGCAATAAAGTCACTAAGACACAAGAAAGTGTGAAAGAATTAGAAAACAGAAACATTACTAAGGAACAATAACAGTAGAAGAGTAATCAAGAAGACAATAATGATTGACATTGGATTTAAATTTTTGAAGACCAAAGTTGATCGGAAAGCATGGAACCGGAATAGAATTCCACAAGCACGAGAGAAGAAACTGTTAGCATAAAACTTACGGTTACATCTAGCCATTTCAACTTGATGCTAGTCTAGTTCTGCACTTAAATTCATAAAGTCTAGATACCATAGCCAAGAGCAATATTTATTTGTTTATATATACAAAATGTGGCACAAAGTCAAAAGGGAGAATGGGGGGGGGTGAAAGGAGCAGTTTTCTTCAGTCTTCATTTTAAACTTAACTAGCCACAATCGCTAACCCAGACATACTATAATATTCCTTACAGCAAAATAATGCATTCTTTCTTACCATAGCGTATAGCTGATCCAAACAATTACCAAGTATTTAGAGAAAAGGCAGAGGGAGGCAGCTTTACAGTGGCAGGAAAAGGACTGAAGCCAAGACCAATAACATTGCTGATTCTTCTTTGAATTTTATGAAGAATCTCTAAATATATAGCAGAAGCACCAGACCAGATGTGGCAACAATATTCAAAGCAAGTATGAATGGTAGACTTATAAATATGTAAGATAGATTCTTCTTTGGATTTTATCAAGAATCTCTAAATATATAGCAGAAGCACCAGACCAGATGTGGCAGCAATATTCAAAGCAAAGATGAATGGTAGACTTATAAATATATAAAATAGATTCTTCTTTGGATTTTATCAAGAATCTCTAAATATATAGCAGAAGCACCAGACCAGATGTGGCAGCAATATTCAAAGCAAGGATGAATGGTAGACTTATAAATATGTAAGATAGATTCTTCTTCGGATTTTATCAAGAATCTCTAAATATATAGCAGAAGCACCAGACCTGATGTGGCAGCAAGTTTCAAAGCAAGGATCAATGGTAGACTTATAAATATGTAAGATAGATTCTTCTTTGGATTTTATCAAGAATCTCTAAATATATAGCAGAAGCACCAGACCAGAGGTAGCAGCAATATTCAAAGCAAGGATGAATGGTAGACTTATAAATATGTAAGATAGATTCTTCTTTGGATTTTATCAAGAATCTCTAAATATATAGCAGAAGCACCAGACCAAATGTGGCAGCAATATTCAAAGTGGATGAATGGTAGACTTATAATATGTAAGATAGATTCTTCTTTGGATTTTATCAAGAATCTCTAAATATATAGCAGAAGCACCAGACCAAATGTGGCAGCAATATTCAAAGCAAGGATGAATGGTAGACTTATAAATATGTAAGATAGATTCTTCTTTGGATTTTATCAAGAATCTCTAAATATATAGCAGAAGCACCAGACCAGAGGTAGCAGCAATATTCAAAGCATGGATGAATGTATGGTAAACTTGTAGATATGTATGGTAGATTCCGAGGAGGAAAGTTCTCACACGACACAGTGAAGTGACTTTCTTAGCACTTGTTCCAGCAATGGATTCAATATATTCTTTTCACTTCATGCCAACCAATAATGTTAGCCTGAGAAGGCACAAATCAGTCACTCTTCTATACGTTAACATCAGCCATGCTGAGGGAAGGTAGACAGGGGTCTATCTAATTAATAAAAAAACAAACTGACAGTCTTTTGTGCCATCAGCCACCAAAATCTAAATCTAACACATTTAATCTCCATTTTAGCAATGTTATTCAGTGGTTCTTAAAATTTGGGGATAGGGCGCTAAAATCTTAAATCCCTCAAAGATATCCATGTTCTCATACATAAGATTTCTTTTATGAATTACCACACAATAGAACATGAAATCAAGGGGGCTTTAAATGATTTCATCTGAAGTGTGTTGCTTTTTTATGACCAGCTGTAAAGTCTACAAAGTATGATTTTGAAAGCGGCCACCCACTTGACCAAAAGGGACTATCATAATGGGTAAATAAAAAATCTTTTGGGAACAAGTAACGATTGACCGGAAGTTAGAAAGTTCCATGCTTATATAAACAGTCATATTTAGTACTGAGAGTAGTTCTAAAACTACCTGTTAAGTGGTATAGACTGGAAGTTTTGGTGCCACCCACAGGGTGAGTTGTGAGTGCGTTCGGATTTAGAGACGGGTAGAGAGGTGTTAGAAGAGTGTCACTGGTTGAAGGGAAAATCTTATCTGTTAGTCTGTCGTGAAAGAAGTCACAGAAGTGGTTCCAAGGGTCACCTACCTATCTACATGCCCCACATGACTCAGACCATAAATGTAAATCCCTAAATAAACAATGAAATATATTGGAAACAGTATTGATGTTAGTTACCATATTTTGCTTGTCTGTGAATATGCAATCCCAACTTATTTAACACTGGATCACCGAGGTCTGCGCAACGGTTGGTTGCGGGGGCTGAGGGGAATTTTTGACCCTGCCCGAGTGCACGCGTTCGGGTCCTCACATTAATCCGACCTTGTGTCACATCTCATTCTCGTGGGGGAATGAGTAAACACCGCAATCCCAACTTCTGCAGAACTACAGAACAATGTTGAGGTGATTTGTCCGGTCAGTGGAAAGCCGATAAAGCGACCTATTTTATATTTACAGCTTGATTTAAAAATATGCATTGTTAAAACAGGAAAAACAAAGGGGAATTTACAATAATGGATTCTAGTGTATCATTTTTATTAAAGAAAATTGAACAGAGATCATAGATTGTTAAGCATTTATCTAATGTCCTTGACTTAGAAGCAAAACATTATGTTAGGCTATGTAGCCACACTAATAAATTTATACACTTACACTAGTTCATGATCACCCCCTTTTTCAATAGAATTCAACATTACTTAAAATATAATTACATTATATATATATATATATATATATATATATATATATATATATATATATATAAGGCAGGATGTGTGTGTATGTGTAACAAATGCACGGCCGCAATTTTCGACGGATTTGCACCAAAATTTGCATGCTCATGCTCCAAGTTAGTGGGAAGGCCAAGACCAACTCCGATCAATAGTCGAAATAATCGATTTTTTCATGCTTCTACGGCAGTTTTCATGTAGTTTGCGGCCATTTTCTACTGGCCAGAGTGAGAGCCAACAGCTGACTGACACGAATGTTAACTAGCATGCTAGCATGCAAAAAAAATCAATAGCTGCATTCGTCACAAGTGGGAAAAATTTTAATCTGCATGGCACTTTACTCCAATTGGCTCATTCGCTTGCTTAAACTCAACGTTGATTCTGATTCCGCAGAACTGGGTTGGATGTGAAAAGTATTTGTTGTTAACATTCTTTTTTTCATTCGGTTTTTCCAGTTACGAGTCCTTTTTTAAAGCTGATCGTTTTGTGTTCATTTTGTTTAGTTGTTTTTTCGTAACAGATTTAATGTTTAGTATAGAGCTTAGAAAAATTCGCAGTGTGAGATAGGCAAGAAGTAAGGCATGTAGCAACATCAGCACGGCAAAGGGCACTCCTTTAAAGGCAAGGAAGGGCAAAAATATTTTAAGTTAAGTGATAGCGTTTGGTGTATGAGTCGTACGATTTTTTTGCATCAAACACGGGCAACGCCAGGTCATGTTGCTATATATATATATATATATATATATATATATATATATATATATATATATATATATATATATATATATATATATATATATATATATATATATATATATATATATACATATTTGACTAGCAATAGATTTCCATTATCCATACAACAGTCCTATTCTCTCAGCAATGCTTGCATTCATTCCTGACCACAGACAATCCCTTTCTTCCTGATTTTCAATGCATTTTTATTGTAAATTCATTAGCAGGACATTTCCATTATCCATATAATATCCATATTCTATCAGTAATGCTTGCATTCATTCCTGACCACAGACAATACCTTTCTTCCTGATTTTCAATGCATTTTTATAGTAAATTCATTAGCAGTACATTTCCATTATGCATGTAATATCCATATTCTATCGGTAATGCTTGCATTCATTCTTGACCACAGACAATCCCTTTCTTCTTGATTTTCAATGTATAAAATTATGAATTTATTCTTCCAAAATGGTAAAGTTCCATGCTTTTATCAGAAACATTGATTTTGCTAATATGATTTAATAATCTTTATTCCAATTTCGGTAGAGATGTGTCTACGTCAATAAGTAATGGCAGAAATTTGTTCCAGTCTCATCGATTCAAATTCCTTCATCATTATCAAGATAACGTTTTCTTAAGCTCACCAAAAGATTCTTTGTTACTGTGTAAATAATCATAGGACTAAATTTTGATATGTTTAAGTTTTGATATCTTTGTTTAACAATTTGATTGTTTACAAGGAACGACTTTGTCTCTGCATGGTTGACGAGATATTTCAGTGATATGATGTCAAATACTGACAAGTTCTGTAAATAATGCGATTTGAGTTCTTTGCCTAATTAAATAACTCCAGTTCAATATATTTTCAGAATTCTTTCATATTTATGGCGGCTTCTGGTAAATAAGATTTAGACGATCACGAGATCCGTGAGGGTCATTGGGGTACCATATGTACTGCAGCTGCACTATCAGTGGTGTATCCTGGGCAAGGAAGCCTGGCGGAGCCCAACCCTCTCCTGACTCAACCCTCTCAGTGTTTTTCGTTTTCTTAGGCCGGTTGCCACCAAAGTCTACAGGACTCAGTCTGTCCTGCTATTTGACCCATAGCTAGAGGAATAAGAGATGGATTTATGCCTTTCCCAGTTGTATTAGCACGTAAAAGAATGTAATGAACTCGACGGGAATTCGAACTCTGCTATCCGGTCCCTCAGTCTGAGCTGCTATCCATTACTCCACTGTGCTTCTGCTAAATAATATAATGATTTTAAGATTGTAATGGTATTATTAAGCGTTTTATTATAAGGAAGCACTCGGCATTCATTGACCGAGCAGCCAGTGCTTCTCATTACGCTTTTCTTCACTCCCTGGCCATCGAGCTGGGATCAAAGTGTAGTAGTATCTGTTCTTCTAATCTCTAATGATAATGGTAATATTAGCTGTTTCCTTATAATGAAACATTCGGCATTCATTGACCGAGCAGCCAGTGCTGCCATCGTTTGAAATTCATAAAATGTTTCTATTAAAATAATTTTTAAAGACAAATAGGTTACTGAAGTACAGCAAATCCAGGAATGTCTACATTGTAGATATGAAATGAACCTCATAGAGATTATTGAACGATAAAGAGGGCTGTTGAAAATATAACTAAGTTGAAAACTAGAAGCAAATGAAAAGGCTTCAAGAACTTATCTACTCGGGTGCAACGTAAACTAAAGCGAGTTATACTGAAAACAAACACTTTTGAACAGTACGGATGTTTTTAGTCTTTTCTTTTTCCCAGATATCAGTTTGTGTAATATTTCTTTTTATTCACATATTGCATCATCTGTTTTTTTTTTTTACACCGCCAGAGCTATAGTATAGGTATAAAATAAAAAATAATATATATATATATATATATATATATATATATATATATATATATATATATATTAGTAAATATCCATAATATCCAACCTCGATAGCACCACTCGGAGTTTCATGCAAATCTGCAATCTTCTTTTGCTCTTTTTATCATACCCATATATATATATATATATATATATATATATATAATAAATTCCGACCTTACGATATGTGTATGGTCGCCAATACTATTTTTCAATATTTGTTAATTTATTCATTTTAATAAATGTATTTGCATTGGATTTGATAAGTCCAGGGAAAAACAATTTTCCATGGACGAAATGATCATCTGTATGTGGTAAATTTTTGGGATCTCATTAATTGTAATTCAATTATAATCTCTATAATAAAAAATTAAATTATATATTATTGTGGATCAGTTTTAATATTTTTATATTAATAGGATCTACTTGGATTACTTACCCACGGATTTTTTTTACAGACATATAATATAAATAACACTCCTACTTCAATTGTTATTCATACATTAATTTGCTTATTGGACACGTTTTGCGAACAAACTACACAGACGTTCGATAAATTTAATATTTAATAAATTTATTAGTATTAATGAGATTTGTGCAGCTGAGAAAAATCTTTTATAATAATTCTGATGACACAACTATTTCCTCTTCTCTTAATGACAAAACTGATAGGTTCAAGAGGGCGAAATTGGCAGATGATCAATAAAATGTGCTCCAGTCCGTTATTAACTGGGACAATAAATGACTGCTCTTTGATAGTCGTCTTAAACCTTTTTTGTCTTCCATCAGTATGACTGCTTCTAACCTCCAGAAGAGTAACTGATGGCAGCTTTTCAGTCTAACATTTCTTCCAGACATGATGATTATAACGGATGAATTGCTAGTTCTACTGTAAGATATGTTGACTGATTGTTTGACTGATTGTTTATCATGCCGCTTTAGAAGTCTGCAATCCATGCGTGCATTGAATATTGCTGCCACATCTGGTCTGGTGCTTCTGTTATATATTTAGAGATTCTTGATAAAATCCAAAGAAGAATCTATTTTAAATATTTATAAGTCTACCATTCATCCTTGCTTTGAATATTGCTGCCACATCTGGTCTGGTGCTTCTGCTATATATTTAGAGATTCTTGATAAAATCCAAAGAAGAATCTATCTTACATATTTATAAGTCTACCATTCATCCTTGCTTTGAATATTGCTGTCACATCTGGTCTTGTGCTTCTGCTATATATTTAGAGATTCTTGATAAAATCCAAAGAAGAATCTATTTTACATATTTATAAGTCTACCATTCATCCTTGCTTTGAATATTGCTGCCACATCTGGTCTAGTGCTTCTGCTATATATTTAGAGATTCTTGATAAAATCCAAAGAAGAATCGATTTTACATATTTATAAGTCTACCATTCATCCTGGCATTGAATATTGCTACCACATCTGGTCTGGTGCTTCTGCTATATATTTAGAGATTCTTGATAAAAACCCAAAGAAAAATCTATTTTATTTTATATCTACCATTCATCCTTGCTTTAATAAGTCTAGTGCTTCATTCATCCAAAGAAGAATTATTTTACATATTTATAAGTCTAATATTGCCTGCCATATCTGGTCTAGTGCTTCTGCTATATATTTAGAGATTCTTGATAAAATCCAAAGAAGAATCTATTTTACATATTTATAAGTCTACCATTCATCCTTGCTTTGAATATTGCTGCCACATCAGGTCTGGTCTAATATATATTTAGAGATTCTTGATAAAACCAAAAGAAGAATCTATTTTATATTTATAAGTTCACCATTCATCCTTGAATATTGCTGCCAATCTGGTCTGGTGCAATATATTTAAGATAAAATCCAAAGAAGAATTTATTTATAAGTCTACCATTCATCCTTGCTTTGAATATTGCTGCCACATCTGGTCTGGTGCTTTGCTATATATTTAGAGATACCAAAGATGAATCTATTTTACCTACCATTCATCCTTGAAATATTGCTGCCATATCTGGTCTAGTGCTTGTTATATTTTAGAGATTTATTTCCAAAGAAGAATTCTTGATATTTAAACCATTCATCCTTGCTTTGAATATTGCTGCCATCTATTTTACATATATTTTTAGAGATCTTGATAAAATCCAAAGAACAATTATCTTACATATTTTTATAAGTCCCATTCATCCTTTTTGAATATTGCTGCCATATCTGGTCTAGTGCTTCTGTTATATATTTAGAGATTCTTGATAAAACCCAAAGAAGAATCTATTTTACATTTTTATAAATCTACCATTCATCCTTGCTTTGAATATCGCTGCTAATATCTGCTCTGGTGTTTTTGCTATATATTTAGAGATTTCTGGCAGAATACACAATTGTTTAAGGAATTATAAGTCTACCATTCATCCTTGCATTGAATATTGCTGCCACATCTGGTCTGGTGCTTCTGCTATATATTTAGAGATTCTTGATAAAACCCAAAGAAAAATCTATTTTACATATTTATAAGTCTACCATTCATCCTTGCTTTGAATATTGCTGCCACATCTGGTCTGGTGCTTCTGCTATATATTTAGAGATTCTTGATAAAATCCAAAGAACAATCTATCTTACATATTTATAAGTCTACCATTCATCCTTGCTTTGAATATTGCTGCCATATCTGGTCTAGTGCTTCTGTTATATATTTAGAGATTCTTGATAAAACCCAAAGAAGAATCTATTTTACATTTTTATAAATCTACCATTCATCCTTGCTTTGAATATCGCTGCTAATATCTGCTCTGGTGTTTTTGCTATATATTTAGAGATTTCTGGCAGAATACACAATTGTTTAAGGAATTAGTTTCATAATTAATACATTTTTATTATTATTATTATTATTAATGAGATTTGTGCATTGGAAAAAACCTTTTACAATAATGCTGTCGTGACAGCTATTTATTCCTGTAAATCTGATCGATACGATCAAATTGGTAGCTGATCTAAAAAAATCTCCAATCCGTTATTAACTGGTGCAAGAAATGGCTTTTTAGTTTTAATGCATTCAAAACAACACCGCTCATCTTTAATCATCTTAGAGAACCTTTTTTGCCTTCTATTGGCATTACTGATGCTAATCTCCAGAAGAGTAACTCATTACACTTTCTCGGTCTAACATTTTCTATTGTCATGAAGTGAAAAAATTATATCGAACCACCTCGTGGTCTGCAGCTATGAAAGATGTCTTATTGTGTCATGCTAGATAATTTTTTTCGCCAAAAACTATCTTACACTTTTATAAGTCTACCATTCGTCCATAACATTTCTTAATGACATTATAAATAGCAATCCTACACGCACATGTTATTTTTACATTTATTTGCTAATTACACTTCGGGAACAGAGTGCACAAAGGTTTGAGAAATTAGTTTAAAATTTTATACATTTTCTACTGTTACTGAGGTTTCTAGAGCTGAGAAAAAATAGTTTGCAACAATAAAATTTTTCAATAAATCTCATGACACGTTTATCTCAAAGGTAGAAATGACATTCTTTGTATACACAGGCACCTAAGCTAGCTTAAACTGTGCTGGTGATTGAACATTGACATTCTAGCAGACGTTAAAACTAACTTTCCGCTAGACACGCATGCATCAATAATCCTATCAGCAGCAGCAGCTCGTTTTCAGTTCTTGGGTAAGATTAAAAAGAACAAACTGAGACAAAAGATGAACGGGATTCAAGAAGATGGAAGATGGTTATTGACATTGCATTTACATTTTTGAGTATTTTAATTATCAGGGAAGGAAGTAAACGGAAGGGAGTTCCCCAGGCGGGAAGTACGAGAAAAGAAACTGTTGCAGTAGAAGTGGCGGTTGCATTTAGCTATATCAACAATAAATGGGTGGGACCTAGATGCCAATCTAGTAGCACGCTTAAATTTATGTATTCGGGGCGCCAGTGAAAAAAGCTCGTCAGAGCAGTAGACATGAAAATATTTGTAGAAAAGACAGAGGGAAGCCACTTCACGTCGGTGAGAAAGTGACTGAAATCAAGATGCCAATTCAGGAACGATTACATTAGAGATCCTTCTTTGGATTTTGTCAAGAACTTCGAGATGAATAGCAGGAGCACCTGACCAGATATGGCAACAGTATTCAATGCATGGACGAATGGTAAATTTGTAAATGTGTTAAGATGGAGTAAAAATTTCTGTCGGGACACAGTGACCCAACATTCCTTCTAGTAGATGCAGCTATTTTACAAAGACACTCTTAAGGATATTCCTGGAATTTGCACTTTCTTTCAGTAACATTCAATGAAATGTTCTCTATGCAAAAATGTTTCCGATAGAATAAATATTTCTATATTGTTTTGTTTCACATTTTTCTTTGTCTATTTTCTCAACCAATTTTAGTTTTTGTTCCTCAAAACCGGCGTTTCCTCAGCTTCAAACCTCTAATCTAATAACAAACCCCTAATCTAATAACAAGAACTTTGGCAAAGTGTAGGGCGTAGCAATCCAGGTGCCACTGTGGTAGAACGAGATATGTTGATTTTGTAGACAGTAGTAAAAGGACGAAATGCGATTTGCAGGTCCGGGACACTAAAATCAAGCCGGTGCGGCAGTTTCCATATCTGGGAAGTGTTTTCACGGAGGACGGTAAGTGCGACGTTGAGATCCGAAGACGTATTGGAATGGCCAAGGACGCATTCCAAAAGCTGGGCAGAGTATTACGAGACAGGAGGATTTCTTTGGTATCAAAGAAAAGAATACTAAGCTGTTACGTCATCGATTATTGAACGGTCTCCTCAATGACGAAAAAGAGACTCGAGGCGACGGAGATGTGGTTCTACAGAAGGATGCTAAGGATATCATGAACCGAGCAACGATGAGGTTTTAGAGAGGAGGCAAACAAGGAGGAGGCTTATACTTAACATCAGGAAGAGGCAAGTGGAATTTCTGGGACACGTAATGAGAAAGGAGGGCCTGGAGAATCTGATACTCACAGGTCGAATAGAGAGAAAGAGAGACAAGGGAAAGCAACGCATGACATGGGCTTAAGCAAGTGGACGATAGAACGTGGTCTGTCGGGTGGAAGAGGGATGAAACTTATTGGGAGCTACAAGGGATAAGGTGAAGTGGAGAGGCATGAAAACAACAAAATTTATTAGAATCACTGTGTTAATGGCACCCAACAATGATAGACAAATATAGGTAGTTTTATCTTCTATAAATACCTGTTCTGTTTAGGTTGGGATAGGAAAATCTTTTTTCAAACCGCATTATTGTCGACCGTAAATAGGGCTTCATCACACTAGCAACTGATGTTTCTCGACAACAATATGATGCCACTTTTGTGATGTCAACGAATACTCGTTGTCACTTTCGTAATGCTCGTTGTAGTAGAGACTTTGTAATCGCAGATACAACTATAGTAACGCCGTTGAACAACACTGGTGTCAAACGCCTTCGTATATCACTCGCACTAATAGTACTTGCTCAATAATACTCGCTCGAATAATAATCCGTATAGTGATCCAAATAGTATAGAGAAGAGAATAGCGGTCCGTATAGTAATAGAGGATAGAACAGAAATGACGATCATTTAGAGGCCACGCGACTTCCTACTTATGCGTTTCCTCTATGGTCACGTGGTCTACTTAATTCAATAATGGGATCGCCTGTGTTTCCTCTCTGGCGATCTATGTTCAAACTCAAGTGTCGGCAGCAACACTTTATTCCTAAATTTATCCTATTTATTTATAACAATCATACAGGGACATTTTAGTTGCTCATTTATTTGCTTAGTAGACGCATTTTATGAACAGACCAATTTGATTGATTTGTTTTCTACGGCTTATCAACCCTTTGCAGGTTATTTAAAGCCAGAAAATATTTTAGATTCTAAGAATTTGGAGGGAGATGATAATGGTTTTAGTGATACAAATATTACTAATTAATCCATAGCTGGGGAGAGAAGAGATGGATTCTTTCCTAATCAGAATTTGATAAATAAAACAATTATAATGTGGACATAAAGTGGGGGATAAATCCTGTATTACATTCAATATAGAAACTGATTCCTCACTTTGTAGTCAGTTTAGTTTCTATTTCTTTATATACCAGAGAATGCAAATGAATCTAAAAGACATGCCGGCCCAACTAATCAGTATTTCATTGAATGATTGATTCGTTTTCTACGGATTATCAACCCTTTGCAGGTTATTTAAAGCCAGAAAAGATTTCAGAATGCACGATTTCTTCTTGGAGACAATAATGATTTAGTGATACAAATCTTATTAATTACCCATAGCTGGGGTGGGGAGAAACTTCATACCTTTCTCTAGGGTATTTGCGCGTAAGTGAATATAAAGAACCCAACTGGAATTGAAACTCGGCCCTCCAATTAACAATTCTTAACCATTATCCATTACACCACCCGCACATCCAAACTTACAGCACATGGCATTCCTAAGCAGTCACGCATCTAGGTACTGACCATGCTCGATGTTGCTTAACTTCGGTGATCGAACGGGAGCCGGTGTT
>CAHIKZ030003771.1:467500-497500 GCA_903632075.3 Acanthosepion pharaonis | reverse complement strand
AGAATTGAGGTCAGTCTCATTACGCTGAGCAAACTAATGCATTTAGTGTGTTGTTGTTGTTTTAAGTATCTCTTGTGTCGATATAATGTTTTGTTTAAACTTCGTAAGGTTTCTCTTATATATTTTATTTGGTAATCCTTGCTGTTAATAGAGTAAATCCCCGCCTCAAATATTGGCTCGTGTTTTGTTTTCTATTGAATAAACCTTTTATTGTTTTAAATGTAGGTGTGACAATTTTTATGTCGAGTTTAGATAAATTCTTTTCGATCATAGTTGTGATAGAGTTAGTTAATAGAACAATATATTTTTTGATTCGTTGGGTTTGTTAGGAAGGTCAGTTTTTTCTATATTGAAATATTTTATGAACCTTTTGTTTAGGTGCCTCCAATAATTCGCTAAAAATCAGTATAGCATAATGATAAAAGGCCTCAAACTTACTAAAAACAAAGTTTTATCGTTAAAATGTTTATGTTATTATTAAAAGGAAAGAACAAGTACTTTTAATTATTTAATTATTAAAAAAAAAAATTTCCTTCTTTCTAACGCGTTCTAAATTTGTGGCAAAAATATCGTTTTTTTTTTTTGTTTTTTTTTGACAACTCTGTACTACTTTTGTGGTAATGACAATTTTAGTAGCAGTTTCCTGGGGAAAACCCACCAAATTTGAAATTCTTACAAAAATCAAATAATTGTCTGATTTTAATGAAACTTTCAGGATTTATTAAAAAATGAATGAATTTATTTTTGAAATTTTTATTTTTAGAAAATCTTGCTAAAAATATTTTTTCTACATCTGTTACCCATCCCGCTAAATTAATTTTATGAAATTTTCTAGAATTTCAAACAGTTCGCAGGTTGTTTTATATTACTTATAAGCAAGAGTCCTTGGAAAAATTAAATAATTTTTTTTTTAACTACTGTCAACTTTTTAAAAATCTGCTCCCAATCGTAAAATAAAAACTATCTAATTATCGAATTAGATAGACTTTTATTTGCTTTTTTAAATGATATACATTAGGGACATTATAGTCTGTAAATTACTCTTTTTGAGTAGGTACACATCTACTTATCATCTCTCAGTTGCGTCTCTGTCCTTGGACAGAGGGGCAACTGAGAAAATTATACTGAGAGGTGCCGGTTCTGGGAAACAGCTGCCTGCACTAGAGAGAATGATCGGTGCACGCACCGAGGCCAGCGACAGTTGTGGGGGCTCGGGGAATTTTTGTTCCTTGCCCGGGTGCACGCGCTCGGGCTCCCCACATTAAACCGACCTCGTGGGGGGGGGGTGAGTAAATATCAACATTAAGGGCATTCTTATCTGAAGAAAATATTTTCGATGAATAAAGAATTTTTACAAGAATTGTTTGCATTTTCCTTTTAGCTTTTTCATTTCTCTTAAATTTAAAAAAATGTTTTAAAATTCTTCCAAACAGAGTATGGGGTAGGTTATTAAGTTTTTAAGTGAAGACTATATTTACTAAGCGAAAATTTTTAAAAAAATCATACTACCAAAACTTTTTACCATAATTAAAGATTTCTTTTGCGTGTCAAAATGTTATATTTTTTTTAGTATGATATCTCGTAAGTGACATTATGGTTAAAAGGTTACGTGTTTGAAAGCGTGTCTCCTCCTTAGGGAAAGCCCCTGACATATAAAGGTCTTCGGCTTATGTCACTCTCAGTTATTAAATTAAAAATTAAATTGAGATAATAAAATTATCTCATTTATCAATTTAAACAATTAATAACTGAGTGAGATATTTTAATTATTAATATAATAATAATTTTGTTAGTTATTATCTCAGTTATTAAATTAGAAACGTAATAAGTTAATGTAATATTAATAATTAATAAAATTATTTATTATTATCTTAGCTATTAAATAATGAAATACCATTATAGAGGTAAATCAATAATGTGAGAAATTTTATAATATTTTAAATTATTATAAGAAACAAAAAAAACCGTTATGTCAATTTTGGTGCACCGTACTAAACCTGTCAACACATTCAACCATCAAATTATCGATGGAGCCATGAAAATAACAATACACAGATGTTAAGAAATGTTTGTCTAGAAAATTTTATGCCGATTTTTGTTTCAGAACAGATTAATTTAACTTTAAATTTGATAATTTTACGAAAGTAACGTTTCAGAAATGTATCTTATTTTAGCGGGATTTTCAGAAAGGAAAAAAATAAGTTTTGTCTAAATTTCTCTAAAAAGTTAAAAATGGCCGTTTCGATTGGTTTTTCGGAACCATTGACTAAAAATCATTCAAATTCCTATTTGAAATACTCCACAGTATTTTTTCTCTGAAATTAGAAAATTTAATCCATTAGGTTTCAATTGAAGCTGGGGGAAAGCTTCGAAAAGGATTTTTCCTTTATTAAAAATAAACCTTAGGTATACGAATTTTTGGAGGTACCTACTTTTTTTTTCTCAATCAATATGAAATAGTTAGGGTATTGGAGGGTCTTGTAAGTATTTTCCATATATTTCTCTCTTTCGTGTGAGATGTTTAGTAGCAAAGATGATGGAAGCAAAAAGAAAAAAGAAACTAAATAAAATCGGATAGATTATTGACCCAAAATACATACAAAATTTCATTATCTTATTTGTTTAGTTTAAGGTATTGGCTTTGGGTATAATAGAACATCTGCCAATCCCAATATGGGATATTTTATAACAAGGATAATGGAAACAAAAAGAAAAAGAATAGAAATGAAATCGGCTAGATTATAGAACCAAAACATATTTAAAAATATTCTAAATTTAAAATTCACAGCGTCTCTCGTCAGTACGCATGTGTTATCGCCTCAACGTAAACAAATCTAATCCAATGAAGTCCTAATTGTCGAAACGCGTCACACGAAAATTTTTTTTGCAATTTGTTATACATACATGCATGCATACATACTTATATATATATATATATAAACTACAGTTCAAAAGTTTAGGGCTGCCCCTGGTAATTTTTTAAATTGGCCTAAAACTAGTTTAAATAAGAGAAAATTATTATATATGGTTCAAAAAAGTGATACATGATTTTTTTATCAGAAATTTTATTATGTCAAAAAGAAAAAAGCATTTTATGATTAAATTTTGCTCTTGTCAAAATATCCTCCTTTAGCCTTGATTACTGCAGCACAAATTTTTGGCATTCATTGCAAAAGTTTCGCAAAGTTAAAGTTTGATAATTGATTCCATTCTTTTTTCAATGAGCTCTTTTCAATTTTTCACTCTTCTGTCAAATTCATACAATGCTAATTCTGGTAGTGGCTTCAAATTTTTGAACTATATATATATATATATATATATATATATATATATATATAAAAAGTGTGTTCCATTAACTTGAACCGATTTTAAATGTGAATTAAGTTTAAGCGTTTAATGATTTTTACTTTTTCTTTCAGATTTGGCGGACATTTAGGCAATATTATTTTTCACACATAATTGTCATGACTTAAATAACATTGTACAATAGAGAAATGAATAAATTTTCACCAATAACACTGATTTATTTACTGCTGACTTTGATCCGTCTTAATGAAACACCCTTATATATAATACGTCTGAATAAAACACCTTTTATATATATATATATATATATATATATGCGTGTGAGTGTATGTGTCTGTGTGTTACTCTAAACGTTATATTTTCGTCGATTCATGTGTTCGAGTAGACGCCTTGTTTTTCTTTTGTTGTTTTTTTAACAATGTAAATTACATCTACCGGCCTGTGCATTCAAGAGTTCAAAAGATTTAATAAAGAAAATATGTAAGTAGCAAGAAAATGTATAAATAGAAGTAATGTCGGATTAAAAATAAAATCTATTGATTCCTTATACATATATGTGTGTTTTCTGAGTTTTTTTTTAATCATTTTTAATCCTAAGGCGGAAATGGCACTTGTACGCAGGAGGTTACAGGGAGTGAAAGTGAGAGAAAAGACTGAATATAGGGAGGATTGGGGAAAGGACAAAAGATGAACGGGATTCAAGAAGATAGAAGATTAACGTTGAATTTACATTTTTGAGGATTTTAGTTATCAGGGAAGGAAGTAAACGGAAGGGAGTTTCACTGTCGGGAAGGACGAGAAAAGAAACTGTTAGAGTAGAAGTGGCGGTTGCATTTAGCTATTTCAAAAGCAAACGGGTGGGACCTAGATGCCAATCTAGTAGAACGCTTAAATTCATGTAGTCGGGACACCAAGGGAAAAAAGCTCGTCAGGGCAGTTGGTATGAAAATATTTGTAGAAAAGACGCAGGGAAGCCACACTACATTGGTGAAAAAGTGACTGAAGTCGAGAAAGAAAGAAAGAAAGACAATAATGATAGCTGACAATGCTTCATTGAAGAAATTCAGACATTATAAGATTATTGCATTTTTGATCACAGAGTATAAAATATTAGCAAAAATAATATGAAAAAAAAGGAATATTAAAAAAATACAATGCTTTATCTAAGAAATTCAAAGACTATTGCAAACTTGAATAGGTTTAAAATTGAAAACACCGTGTATATTCGTGTATAAGCCGATTTCATATATAGTGCGCGCCCTGAATTTTTTGCATTAAATTTAACCCCTGTAGAAAAAATTGACCTGTGTATAGCGCAACCGGTCACCGAAAATGCTTTTTGACCTCTTCAAAAAAAAAAAAAAATTACCTTTGTATAGTGCGCCCCCAATTTTTACGTATAAAAGAACTGATCACAAAATCTGGCACTATAGTCGATTATATACGGTACTAAATAGATTACTAAAAATATTATAAAAATGGATTTTAAAATATCGATATTAAATGGATAAAAACGAATAGCGAACACATTGTTAACCTAAAGTAAGGAATGTTTTGTGTTATTTGATAATGATACAACCCCTCCACGTACACACGAAAACAACAACAACAAAAACAAAAGATAAGCTGGGCTGGTTTTCATTTGTTACTAACAAAAGGTGACTGCTGTTGTTTTTATTGTTGCTAGATCACCTGTTGTTCCTCGAATGGGGCTGCATTGTGATTATATCTTTTCTCAGAATCCATATCAACCCTCACTCCGACCGAATGTGGGAACCAAAGTTTATAGCGTACACCACACGCAACAGAAACACACGAATATTTCCAATCATCTGAAAACACATCTTTTTTTTTTGTACCTTTTTCCATCTCATCAAAAACGACTATTTTTTCCCTCCCTTTTGCAACTAAAGACATGTCTTCCTCGTAGCTGATTTTTCAAAAGGACAGAACAGGAACTGAACGTGTCATCGTCAAGCGGAGGGTCGAAGAACTTGCCGAAGGGGAATAATAATAATATAAGATCAGTGTCAGGTGAGATTTTTAGATTTTATTTCCTGTTGTAAAATCTTTCTTTTTTCCTCTTCAAGTTGTAAAATAATTTTTTCCCAATCAAGTCAAAAACCAATCGCTATCTATCTTTATCTTCATAAGCTTCCGTCGCCACCACCTCCACTTTGATTCTTTGCATCGCCACTCAATCATCATTATCATTTTGACATTAGCTCCTAGGCTTGGGTGACTCTCGAGCCTTGCATTGTGGGAATTGTAGCATAAAAAAAGTCAGAAACCAACTCACACTGAAATATTTAAACTTCTATTTCGTCAGTATATTCTAGCTAACAGGAAACGTTCTTATAACGTGACAGACAGAGGGAACACTTGTAACGTGACAGACAGAGGGAAAACCTGTAACGTTACATACAGAGGGAAAGCCTTTGTAACGTTACAGAAGTAACACTCTTATGCCGTTACATATAAATGGCACGCTCTTATAACGTTACAGATAGAGAGAACGCTCTTGTAACGTTACAGACACAGGGAACGCTCTTGTAACGTTATAAACAGAGGGAACATTTATAACGTTTTATATCGATTGAGCGTTATTGTAACGTTACATAATCAGGGAACACTCTTGTAACGTTACATACAGATGGAAACCTCTTATAACGTTAGAGAGGGAACAGTATAGTAACGTTACATGTAGATGAAATGCCATTGTAACGTTACATACAGAAGGAACACTGTTGTAGCGTTATATACAAATAGAACTCTCTTGTAACGTTACAGAAAGATGGAACACTCTTATAATGTTACAGACAGAGGGAACACTCTTGAAAAATTACAGACAGGTTGTATTTTGGTTGGCGGATATGTGACGTTGTGGCGACGATACTGTAACGTCGCAAGAAACTCTTTTTCTGATGCCAAACTGACCATTCATCCCCAACGTTCTGACAATGGTTATGGTAAATCTGCGAAATATTGAAAAATACGCACTGGTCAAATAGCATCAGAATAATTTTGTTTCTTCGCTTAACAACGTATATAAAAAGTATAACATTTATTTTCGTATTTTGTTTTGAAATTGAGAATCACTAATTTAGTTGATGAATACAAGTTCTGATTTCTTCCTGGAAGGCATCTTTCGCTATACAAGACGCCTTCGAATTTTGGTGTCGCATTTTCCGTCTTCTTCTAAAAACCCTTCCCAGATATTTAAATGTTTGTACTTGCCTGATTTTAAGTGTTTCCAATTTATAATTCGCATCTTAGGTTGATTTATTTGATGACAACCATATATTTTGTTTACATATGTTTAAAAGTAAATGTGAATTTAAATATAGGAGGACTGATGTTAAATATCAGTACAGTATTCTTTTTAAAGAGATTTTCCTCTTTCTTAATACTTTGCTTAGCTTTTGAAAGGCATCGTTCACTATCCCAATACGCCTTCGAATTTCGGTGTCGCATTTTCTGTATTCTGCTAAAAATCCTTCCTAGGCATTTAAATGTTTGTACTTGTCTAATTTTAAGTGTCTCCAATTTGTAATTCGTATCTTGGGTTGTTTTATTTGATAACAACCATATATACTCTTTACACAGGTTTAAAAGTAATTTTTAATTTAAATATAGGACGATTGATGTTAAATAACAGTTCAGTACTCTTTTTAACGAGATTTTCCTCTTTCTTGATACTTTGCTTAGCTTTTAGAAGGCAGCTTTCGCTCTTCAAATGCGCCCTCGAATTTTGGTCTCTCATTTTCCGTCCTGTGTTGAAAACCCTTCCTAGTTATATAAATGTTTGCACTGGCCTGATTTTAAGTGACTCCGATTTCTAATTCGCATCTTGGGTTGTTTTATTTGATGACAACAACACATTTTGTTTCCATATGTTTAAAAGTAAATTTGAATTTAAATATAGGACGGTTGATATTAAATAACAGTTCAATACTCTTTTTAACGAGATTTTCCGCTTTCTTAATATTTTGCTTAGTTTTGGAAGGCATCTTTCGCTATCCAATTCGCATCTTGGGTTGTTTTATTTGATGATAACCATACATTTTGTTTCTATGTGTTTAAAAGTAAATTTGAATTTAAATATAGGAGGATTGATGTTAAATAACACATTTAACGAGATTTTCCTCTTTCTTAATACTTCGCTTAGCTTTTGGAAGGTTTCGCTATTAAAAATACGCCCTCGGATTTTGGTGTCTCATTTTCCGTCCTGTGTTGAAAACCCTTCCTAAGCATTTAAATGTTTGCACTGGCCTGATTTTAAGAGTCCCCAATTTGTAATTTGCATCTTGGGTTGTTTCATTTGATGACAACACATTTTGTTTCTATATGTTTAAAAGTAAATTTGAATTTAAATATCGGACGGTTGATGTTAAATAACAGTTCAGTACGAGATTTTCTTCTTTCATTATACTTTGCTTAGCTTTTGGAAGGCATCTTTCGCTAACCCAATACGCCCTCGAATTTTGGTGTCACATTTTCCGTCTTCTACTAAAAAACCTTCCTAGGTATTTAAATGTTTATACTTGCTTGATTTTAAGTGTCTCTAATTTGTAATTCGCATTATGGGTTGTTTTATTTGATGACATCTATACATATTTTCTGTTTACATATGTTTAAAAGTAATTTTCAATTTAAATATAGGACGATTGATGTTAAATAACAGTTCAGTAGTCTTTTAACGAGATTTTCCTCTTTCTTGATACTTTGCTTAGCATTTGGAAGGCATCTTTCGCTATCTAAATACGCCCTCAAAAAACAGTTTAGAAGATTTGAGAATTTTTCAGGGGAGACATTTATTTATTTATTTGAAAACAATACAACAGTCTAATCACTTTTTAAAGTAGGGCCCTTTAAATTCAGTTAACTTGTAACCCTACAGTTATTTCTTGGGGGCCTTCTCGTAGCCCTCGAAATGCTAGGTGTCCATGTTCCTACTCCAAAGGGAAGGCGTCCATGGTCCTTCTCCAAAAGAAAGTGTCCACAGTCCTCCTCCAAAGGGAAGGTGTTCATAGTCCTCCTCCAAAGATAAGGTGTCCCTGTTCCTCCTTAAAAGGCAAGGTGTGCAAGGTCTTCCTCCAGAAAAAAAAGGTGCCCATGTTCCTCCTCCAAAGAGAAGGAACCAAGGTCCTCCTCCAAAGGGAAGGTGTTCATGGTCGTTCTCCAAAGAGGTTTCCCCGGTCCTCCTCCAAAGGGAATGCGTTCATGGTCCTCCTCCAAAGAGAAGGTGCATACACTTCTCTTTCAAAGGGAAGGTGTCCACAGTCCTTGTTTCAGCCTCCTTCATCTTCTCAAAATCCTCAAAGCATCAGCCTCTGCGCTGTCTTGATCTTTTCATAGTTTTCTGTAGTGTTTTTTTCCCAAGCTTAACACAAAACTCTATTGCTTAACGAACGCTTCAAGTTGTCTTCACGTCCCGACCGCATTGCATAATCTAGTCAGCAATGGCAAGACATGTACAGCAAGTCCTACTTAGTGGGGCTATACAGGTCTGATCTTTCAACCTGGAAACAACTGATTTGGTACATTACCTTATTACAATTGCAGTCAGGAGTTATTAAAACGACACTTAATTAAAAGTACCTCTCAAAAATGTCAAAACATCTGAAGTGTACCTTGTAGATTATAAGGCTTTATGCTAAGGATTACATGCTGAACAATGCTCCACGGTCGAATACGCAACTTAAAGTTAAACAATTAAACAGAGGTCAATTACGAGGCAATAAAAAAACTTTTTATCCATTCATCGTGAATAGATATATAGTTTAAACATTTTTTATATTGTTTTCACACTAAAAGTATCACTGCGATTAAATTCGTTGTTGGCACCCGCAGATAAAGATGCCTAGCAGGAGATAAAGGGTAGACAAAAGTCTAGATGACCACAGACTGGCAGTTGATCTCTCCTTTGATCTAGCTCTAACGTCTCAATGAGGAAAACCTGGTTGGTTACATTGAATGCCCTGAAAACCTAACTAGTTACATTCTATTATAGACGACTGGACACCCGAACTAACAACAGTCAGGGAGACTCCGTGCCTTGTGAGACTATTAGGCCTTAGACTCATCCTTGCTCTCAAGTGGAACTCGTACATACGATCCATCGCCAAAGATGTAGAAAAAATGGGCGGCTCCCTGTACCGCCCCTGTAAGCATCTAACCTCTCGTTCAATCTTCCATCATCGCCGATCGAACCCTTGAAATATCACCAGTCAGAGAAGCTCTGTGCCTTGTGAGACTATTAGGTCTTAGACTCATCCTTGCTCTCAAGTGGAACTCATACAGGATCCATCTCTAAAGAGTCAGGAACATGGTCGGTCCCTTATACCGCTCCAGTAAGTACCTGACAACCATTGATTGGTAGCTGATCTCTCGTTTGATCTAGCTTTAACGTCTCAGGGGTGGGAAGAACTGGTTGGTTACATTGAATGCCACGAAAACCAAACTAGTTACATTCTATCATCGCCGATCGAACCCCGAACTATCACCAATCCTGTTGAAAGGATATTCCCTCGGGGAAGCCCTGTGCCTTGAGCGCCTATTGGTACTTAAACTCAACTCAGAGCTCAAGTGGAACTCGGGCATACGATCCGATGTTAAAGCTATTGGTAAAATGGTCGGTCATCTGTACTGCTACAGTAAGAGCCTGACACCTCTTCCAGTCCTCTGTTGCCAGATCAGGCCGAAAATGGGGAACTGTCGACTGATATGGCAACAGTACTCCATGTTTGGCTGCTCAGTCTTCACTTTCTACTCTCGATAGAATCCAAAAGCATCTTCACGTCCTCGTGGGTAACAAATTATTTTCTATTCGACAACCCGTTTCTCAAAGACTAAATGTCGTAGGCCTCTTACTGCTCTATCGCTAATTCTATGGAAAGTATTTGAACGGGCTACATTCCTTAGTTCCACCATTTCTAACTTCACGAGTTCAAGACCCACAATTCTACATACAAGTTATCTCGTGTTTAACCATAAAGGATTTAAGAATAATCAATGAATTGCTAACCATTGAAACACGTCGAAGTACCCTAAATGATTTTATAAACGCAGCTTAAGTGTGGTACAAGGCCAGAAGTATAGGGCAGCCAGTGAGGATCGAACTCGCTAATCAGTCGTAAAAGATCTAACCAGACTAGCTTGTTAACCACTGAAACACGTCGGAGTACCCTAATTGATTTTTTAATCGCAGATTTGGTGCGGTACAAAGCCAGAATTATAGTGCACCCAGTGAGGACTGAACTCATTACTCAGTCGTTATTGATGCAGTGTTACTAGCTTGATAACCATTGCGCCACGTCGACGTTCCCCAAAGATTATCTAAGCGCAGCTTAGATTTGGTATAACGTCGGAAGTATAGGGTACCCAAAGAGGATCGAACTCACTGCTCCGTCGTCATTGATCTAGCGAGAACAAGCTTGCTAACCAATGCACCTAAATGTATCTTAGATGTGGAACAAGGCCGAAATTATGGAGCACCCAGTGAGGAACGAAATCGCTACTCAGTCGCAATTGATCTAGCGAGACTCGTTAACCATTACAACACGTCGACGTGCACTAAATTGACGTCGAAATTAATCGTTTAAGATTTGAGTAAAACTGTTGAGGTGTATGTGATTTGCATAATAACTTCAGACGAACTGTCGATAATGTTGTCGGAAGATTTAATCTCTGCCAATGTTTGGCATTTCTTAGAAAATTCAATTGAATCATTCAATGATTTTAATTACATTGTAATTACAAATTAGTTTTTCTTTTTCTTAAAAGTTTTATCTTTACCTGATGAAAACGTTTAGGTGCTTGATTAAGTGACACATGAATAATGAATTTCTTCTTATCAAGGTTGACAATGGCGGGGGGGTGGAGATTTAGTTGACAATGTGGCGGTGGGGTGGAGATTTACTTGTTATCTCTTGCTAATGTCAGTATTTATCAAGTTGGTATCTTCTGCCCTTGAGAGAATAAAAGCGAAATCTGCGAAATGTTATATTCTTCAGTTTTTTTTGGTGGGGGGCGAAAAATTATTGTAGAACTTGGGAAAAGTATGAATCCTCTTCTTCGCCCCCCAGCTATGGGTAAATAGCAGGACAGACCGGGTTCTATAGCCTTGGATGGTAACTGGTCTACCGCAGAAAAAATGGCAACCTACTGCGGGGAAAAATCTGCCTTGTCAGTGATATATGGAAAGATACATGATCGCCTAAGCGTGTATCACACATGGCAAATAACTGACTTCAAGGAGGCATGGTGGAGTAATGGGTAGCGGCTTGGATTGAGAAATCGGTGAGCGGAGTTCGAATTCCAGTCAAATCCATTACATTCATTTACGTATTAATACCCTTGGATGGCAACTGGTCTACCGCAGAAAGAAATGGCAACCTACTGCCGGAAAAAAAATCTGCCTCATCAGTCATGTATCGAAAGATATATGATCGCCTAAGAGTGTATCACGTATGGCACATAACTGACTGAGTGTGATGCCACAACAAAAATATTCAGCTGGCTGAGGCTTACAACTATTTGAATGATCCACGTATGTATGTAGGTATGTAATTATGTTGTAAATAGCGTTTCTTTCCAATAAGAATCTCAATAAGAAAAATAATCTCTACTATATTTCATATATTATGGATCGCCGATGTTCCAAGTGGGAAGGGACATTGGAAAGATTAGCTTTTACATCGACCCAACCACCGACCTTTGATCTGGTGTTATAATATAAACCTGAATGTAATCATTCATTTACGGTGAAATTCGTGTGTATATCTACTATCACACGTGGAAATTAAATATAAGGTAGCTGCTCTCTGTGAAATCTTGTTTTCCATATAAACGGACCAAAGTGATACGCACACGTCATTATTTTGTTGTGTAGCTTTCAAATATGCTCCGGTACCCCGGCTATGTACCCTGAGCTCCTTGATAAAATCTAAAGAAGAATCAGCAATATTATAGGTCCTGTTCTGGCGGCTCGGCTTCAGTCACTTACCCACCGCCGTAAAGCTGACTCCCTGTGCCTTTTCTAGAAATGCTTTCATAATTGTTCGCTGTGGTACCTACACATTTTTAATTTAAGCGCAGTACTAGACTAGCGTCGAGATCTCATCCATTTACAATTGAACAGGCGAGATATCACGATAAATTCTATGCTAACAGTTTTATTCTCGCACTTCTCACTTGTACTCTTTTGCGGCTGTATGCTTTCCAGCTAACTTTAGTCTGCAAAAATTTAAATGCAATGTCAATCAATATCTATTGCAATCCTGATTACTCTTTCCTCTTCGCGCTCATTATTAATGTTTCTGTCCCTAATTCTTCCACACCCAGTAACCCTTTGTGTCTTAGTGGCTTTACTGCCTTACTTGTGGAATCCCTTCCGGCTACATGCTTTCCAGCCAACTTTAATCTTCAAAAATTGAAATACAATGTCAATCGCCATCTAATATCCTCCTGATTACTCTTTCATCTTCCCGCTCATTATTAATGTTTCTATTCTTAATTCTTCCACACCCAGTAACCCCTTGTCTTTTAGTGCATTTACTGACTTGCATGGGTACAATTAATTTTTACAAAAAAAAAGCCAGTCTATAGTGCCACTAAAGAGTATGGTGTCAAAGAGAATGAGAAGACTTTAGTGAGGAGAAAGGGTAATAAACAGTCTTCAGGAAGGCAGAAGATTGATGTTGCATTTAAATTTATGAAGAACATAGGTAGCAGGAAGGCAAGAAACTAAAAGGGAGTTTCACAAGTGAGAAGGGCAAGAGAAGAAACTATCAGAATAGAACTTACGGTTGCATCTAGCTATTTTAAATTCTTCCTCCTCCTCTTCTTTATGTGCCGTGTCCCTTCAATTTCCTGTCTTTCGTAGTTCTTAATAAATTTTGTCTTTTTGTTATTTCTCCCAAACCTTTTGCTGTCATCCATTTAGTTACGCTCACTATGTTATGTGTTGTTTTCCTCTGTCTCTTGCCTTCAATCTGTCCTGTGAGTATCAAGTTTTCCAAGCCGTCTTTCCTCATTATAAGTCCTAGAAATTTCAGCTGTATTTTCCTGATGTTAAGTAAAAGTTTCCTTTTTGTCTTCTTTTTCTCCAAAACCTTGTCATTGTTCACATGTTCTGTCCATGGTCTCAGCATCCTTCTGTAGAACCACATTTCTGTTGATTTACGTTTCTTCTTTATCTTTGAGGAGATTGCCTAGCATTCATTGCCATAAAGCAGATATTATGTAATAGTTCAGTATCCTTTTCTTTGTTTCTAACGAAGTTTTCCTGTTTTTTAGTACTCTCCTTAGCTTTTAGAAGGCATCTTTGTCTATCACAATGCCACTTCGGATTTCAGTACCCCACTTACTGATGATGATACTGTGTATACTATTAATATTTCATTTATTTCACCATCGTGTCATTCATTCCAACAGATTATCAGCCCAGAACACGCTTATTATTTGACAGTAATGATAACAAATATGAAATATGTTAATTGAAATTCTTGGATTATATGGGATTTCAAGAATTAAATAAAGTTATTTTACAAATATAAGATTACAGTTACGTATAAAAGCTTTTGCAGAGGTAGTTTCATATCTCAGCAATAAGTTTTGTTTTTTTTTTTTTTCGAATTGTTCACATTTCTAAGGACCGTGGTAAGAAAGGTATTGAAGACCTTGAGGGAACGCAGTATTTACTCTGTCCCCCGACTAGATGTGACACAAGGTCTATTTTTTGGTAGGGACCCGAGCACGTACGCCCGGGACAGGAACAAAATTGTCGGTTGCGCTGGCCTCGGTGCAAGCAACGATCCCTCCCTCTGGTGCAATGGGAGGGCGCGGCTTCGGGCAGCTGTTCCCCGGGGCTGGGCACCTCTTCAGTATTATTTTCCTCATTTGTCCCTCTGTCCTTTGACAGAGAAGCCCCTGAGCGCACTCTGTGCAAAGACAGAGGCGTAACTGAGAGATGATAAGTTGACGTGAAATTACTCAAAAAGAGTAATTTACACGCAAAGGGAATACTTTACCCAAAGAAGCCCCACAAATCGTTTCATTATAAACCCCAAATTATCTCCTTTGTGGGAATCAACAGTATAAGATTTTACTGGTAAGCGTAGAAAATGATAAGTACTTCTTAAAAGAGAAGAAAACGTCATCACATCATGTACAATTTTGTTAAAGTATAGGGATCAGGAAGTGAATGAGAAGTTAAAGCTGAAGGATAATTGACTAAAAAATGTGCCCATGCGCAGCTGGATCACGCAGAGCTTCCGTTTAGAAAGAAAAATAAATCGAAAGATCTTCCAACCAATAAAATTACTTCCTGCTGAAAATAGAAAAAAAAATTCTATGACTCTCTTTAAGCCTTTAAAAAGAATAGAATTCTTTCTCAACCAAGTGAACATTACACCTGCTGACGAACGCGTGTCACTTTTATTATTCAAATTTTGACCAGTTCTATTACCAGGTGTGGTCTTTTAAAGTCATTATGGCGCCGCTGAAGCGACAGTCTGTGTCGGACGAAGCTGAGGTTGAGAACTTTTGGAAAAAATTGAATTCAACATTTCTAGAAGGAATAAACTTCAGCATGTGAAGGAATTTTACACACACTTACACACACACACATATATATATATATATCCTTACATAAAGAATAACATAACACAAGAAGAGGGAAATATACTTGTATGTATAGAGATAACTGAAAAAAGGAAGAAAAACATTATATGCTTTGCTGTTAGAAAATTTGTGTATTTGTGTGTGTGTGTGTGTGTGTGTGTGTGTGTGTGTGTGTGTGTGTGTGTGTGTATGGCTGCCTGGGGTGCAAATTTTCCCCAGCGGCGCACAAGGTTAGTGTTGACGCAACGACATTTTAGAACAAAAAAAAATGTGGATAAGGGTTTATAGTACCGTCTTTTTATAAGTTTGAAACAGCGACACCTAGCGGGCGTCTTTGCAGACAAAGTGGAGGCAATCCCCACGCTCATTTCGTCCTCATTTCAATGAACGTTTTAATGTTCAGAACGTCCTATTACAGATACTTTATAACTTTGCCCAGTCACCATATATTATTGCAAAAACTTTAACATAAATTCTTTTCACTTAGCCTTATTGTATTGTAATGTACACATTTACTGAATGATGTTGTATATACATGAATAAAACTTATTATTATACCTCAACAGTACTCAACAATACTTTTTGTTTTATTTCTTTTTTGCTAGTTGAGACATCACCACTCGCCTTGCATGTCAGCAGTAACAGTTTAACAGCCATATTCTTTTTTTCTTTTTTTTTTCTTATATACTTATATACTTGTGCTTCGGCCCTGTTGCTGGGGGTGGGTATCATGGCTACGACTAGCTTGGACCGGCTCGGGTCTGGACCAGCTAGGACAAGCCAAGACCAGCTATGACTAGCTTAGACCAGCTCTGACCAACTAAGACCAGCTTGGACCAGCGGCCAGAGAGAGAACACTCGGGTCCCCACGTTAAAAACTGACCTTGTGTCACAACCTGACTCCGTGGGGGGTCAAATAAATATCTACTGACCTGGCACAGGGCTCCGTCCTTGGGTTGGTGGGATCATGGCTCTGACCAGCTTGGACCGGTTCTGACGAGTTTGGACCAGCTATGACAAGCCAAAGCCAGCTATGACTAGCTTAGACCAGCTATGACCAGCTTGGACAAGCTATGACCAGCTATGACTAGCTTAGACCAGCTCTGACCAGCTTGAACAAGCTCTGACCAGCTAAGACCAGCTTAGACCAGCGGCCCGGGTGAAAACGATCGGGTCCCCACGTTAAAATCTGACCTTGTGTCACAACCCTGACTCGGGGTGGGGGTCAAGTAAATATCCTTACCTGGCTTATGTCAGAGGGTATCCTCCAGACGAGGCTCTGTCGAAGAGCGGAGTCTCGTCTCGGGAAACTGACTCCGGTTTTACGTGGTCTATAGGGAATTTTTGCCCGAGCCTACAGATACCCCACTTTAAAACTCGCCCTTGTGCCACATCTTGCTGCTTGGGGCAGCGTGTAAATAATTACTTCTTATAGAATGTTGAGTCACGGTACGTCTATACTTGCAAGCAAACTTCTGCTACTGCAGGGTGTGGCAAAAATACCCACCACATCTGTCACTTCTGTGGTGCTATTAAACTTATGCAAGTAGCAATGGTGTCTTCATCTAGCTAATGTCATAGCATTTTTTTTTATATACCATCAGTTACTATCATGGCTTACACCTGGCATTCCCAAACCGTCACCCATCTTGGTTGTTATCAGGCTAGACGTTGCTGAACTTCGGTGATCGGGCGGGAACTGGTGTTTCAACAAGATGTGGTCGTAAATCCCTGTTTGTAGTCTATTCTGAAACTTGTAACGATTAAGAATAGCATAAGTAGTTAGATACTTTCTGGAGCGAGAGAATAAAGAGGTCATTCTTCTAGAATATTTTTCAGTAGATTGAATATAAGTATTCCCCTTGAGGTATGAAGTGAATTGAGACCTGAGCAAGGTTCAAAACACAGAGCCTCATCGTAACTGAGGAAAAATCAAGGTCTAAACAGTGGTGATGAAACGAAACTGGCTTAGTTTTTGAGATACTGAAAGTAACAAGTGTTAGATAAATATCAGAAGCGAGAACAACTGTAACACTTGTAGTGGGCCGTGGCGGTTACCACTTGTTGAGGGTTCATGGCGTGGCTGTTATGTTGTTGATAGAAGTCAGACGTAGAGGAAACGCAAGTAAGGTTCAGATACTCCTGCCCGCCGGGCCCAACTACATAAAAAGCTTGGACTTTGATTAAGTCCAAAGAAGAAGGCAAAGAAAGCAAACAAAACACAAGACCGATAATATATGTATATACAAATATATATTAATAACAAGTTAGAATACATGGAAACAGTACAAAGGACGAAGTGTGTGTGAATATTCTGTATGTGCGTGCGTGTGTGAATATTCTGTATGTGCGTGCGTATTGTGCTTAGCGTGTTTCCACGCTATCCCTTGTTAGCGCCTACATTTCGAGGTTGATAACTGAAATCCTGAAGGAAAAAGAGATAGAGGCCAAGGGTCAGCGGCTATTTATAGCCAGGGAAGAGAGACCCCTGGTGAAAGGGTTAACAGACTGAAGGAGGAGTTAACTCCGACACACTTACATCATTTAGGCTTTGATCATTTAGGCTTTGAACATTTTAGTCACTTAGGCTTTGATCATTTAGGCTTGATCATTTTGATCATTGAGCCTTTGATCATTTAGGCTTTTATTATTTAGCTTCTGATCAGTCAGCCTTTGAAAATTTTGGTCATTTAGGCTTTGATCATTTAGGCTTGATCATTTAGGCTTTGATCATTTAGACTTTGATCATTTAGAGTTTGATCATTTAGGTTTTGGCCATTTAGCCTTTGATCATTAAGCATCTGATCATTTAGGCTTTGATCATTGAACCTTTAATTATTTAGCCTTTGATCATTTAGCCCTTGATCATTCAGCCTTTGAACATTTTGGTCATTTAGGCTTTGCTCAATTACGCTTTGAACATTTTGATGATTTAGCCTTTAATCATTTAGCTTTTGGCCATTTAGCCTTTGATCAGTTAGCCTTTGAACATTTTGGCCATTTAGGCTTTGATCATTTAGGCTTGATCATTTAGGCTTTAATCATTTACGCTTTGATCATTAAGCCTTTTTGGAAGTGCGTCTATAAACAGTGCTATCATCTATATAGTTATTTACCAATGATCTGAGAATGATTGTTAAAAATAATAATATTGATACATTTAATTATTTGTCTATTTTTTTGATATTTTCAGAAAGCCAGGAAATTTCCCAATGGGATGCACACCATCATATGCTGTTTCAAACATAGAAGAAAAAGGTTACCAAGTAAGTAAAGCAAATTTAGGGGCATTTGAAAAGAAAAACAGTTTTTAAAATATTAATTATTGATTACTTAAAAATACTAATTATTATAATTCAATAGATTACCAAAATAGATATTTACAAATCTTAGCATTGTTTGGCATTAGAAGTGTGAGGTGCCCAATGAGGATAAAATATAATTTAATGATTACTAAACAATACTAATCATTACATTTCAATAGATTACCGAAATAGATATTTACAAAATTTAGCATTATCTGGCATTAAATACAAGCGTGAGGTACCCAATGAGGATAAAATATTAATTATTGATTACTTAACAATACTAATCATTACTTGTCTATATTACTGAGATGAGGTGTTATGTACACTATTTACAATATTCGGACTATTGTCATCATCCTTGTTGCCATATTTAGCACAACGTTTCGGCCGTTGTACACTCCAGCCTTCTTCAGGTGCACGGGATGGCGTACTGTGTGTACGCCATCCCGTGCAGCTGTGGAAAGAAATATAAAGAGGAGACAGGCCGCCCTCTTAAGGTAAGAATACCAAAAAGCTGTAACACGAGAGGAAGTGGAAAAATCAGGCGTGGCTGATCATATATGGAGAGAGAAGGGAGATCACCGCCTTCTGTGGGATCAGGTTGAAATCATAGACAAAGAACATCATTGGAAAATTCGTAAACTTAAGGAATCAGTACATATGCTAGGCCACAAAAATCTCCTGGGCCGACCAAGCATAGAAATGAATACAATATGGGAAACAGTAATAAGGAGTGCCAGAGAAAAGCGATAATAACAACAAAAATTGCAATATGAGCTCTAGTAAAAAAAATGCAATGATAACAGCAAAAATTGCAATATGAGCACTGGTAAAAAATGGTTGCTGAAGTCATTAGGTTTATAATACCCAGAAATTCATACGCAGATGTCCTCAAGGACACAGTGAATAAAGGCGTTAGTTAGATCCAGTGACAGAATCCAAAGAGTGTGAGTTCAATACCCGGTTAGGGCAGTGGAAAAGTTAGATTGCGGAATTAACAGGAGATAACTGATAACTGACATCCATTAGACATGGCATGTGGAACTAGAACAGTCTACCCCAGCGAGCGAAATAAAGGGTTCAGTTCGACAGGTTTTTCAGTTTTTCCTTAAGAAACCCAAATATTGTGATAAATATGGCAACAAAGATGAGGACAATAGACCGAACAATGTAAATAGTGTGCTAATCATTCAATAGATTATCGACATAGATATTTACAAACCTTAGTATTGTCTGGCATTAGATACAAGCGTGAGGTGCCCAATGAGGATAAAATATTAATTAATGATTACTTAACAGTACTAATCATTACATTTCAATAGATTACCGAAATAGATATTTACAATCCTTCACATCGGCTTATATTAAAGGCAAGCGTGAGGTGCCCAATGAGGATAACATCTTAATTCGTCGTTACGTAACAATAGTGATCAATACATTTAATCCATTACCAAAATTCATATTTACAGACCTCATTAACATATTAACATCAAATGCGATTTTATCATTCGCTCCAGCTAGCATGTGTGTCTTATATCATACCCAATTTAGTGGTTACTGCTTACGAAAGCTAATTAATTTGCATATTCAGCATTAAAAAATCAATTTAAAACAATGTTATTCGTTTTCAATCTGTTCTTTTGCGATCTTTATAAATGACAGCTTATTTATTGATGGCTTTTTAAAATCAATTTGCTTAATCAAGTAAATCCATATTCTGTGACCATCTTAGCATTTAGATCACAGTTTAGGAATAAAAGAAAGTAAGCAATGTTGATGTTTTTTAATAGTATATTTTGAAAATCTTGTATGGTTTTACGATGTCAGCCATTGTTTAGTTATTTAATATCAGATTTTATATGGGACACACAGTGTGGAACGAACTCACTACACAATATGTTGCTCAGGCGGATTCGGTTTGCTCAGTATCATATTCTTCTTTAGTTACATGCTTAGAATTTTATTTTACGTGAAGTTTTACTATTTTGCCTCACCTACGCGTTCTTGTGGATGATGAATAATTTTCCACCCTACAACCACTTTCCCACAAACAAACAATCCTCATTCCCATCGTATTCCATTGGTGAGATGTAAATTCTAGAAGAAAACAAACTCGAAAAGCATAACTGAATAGAACTAGCTGCTCGGTCAATGAATGCCGAATGTTTCCTTATAAGGGTAACGGCTTATATTACCATTACCATTAGAGATGAGGAGAACAGATACTACACTTTGATCCCAACCCGATGGCCAGGGAGTGAAGAGAAGCATAACAAGTAGAAATGGCTGCTCGGTCAATGAATACCGAATGTTTCATTATAAGGAAACGGCTAATATTACCATTAGAGATGAGGAGAACAGATACTACACTTTGATCCCAACCCGATGGCCAGGGAGTGAAGAAAAGCGTAACGAGTAGCACTGGCTGCTCGGTCAATGAATGCCGAATGATTCCTTATAAGGAAACGGTTAATATTACCATTACCATCAGAGATGAGGAGAACAGATACTATACTTTGATCTCAGCCTGATGGCCAGGGAGTGAAGAGAAGCATAACAAGTAGCACTGGCTGCTCGGTCAATGAATATTGAATGTTTCATTATAAGGAAACGGCTAATATTACCATTATCATTATCGGCGGACATACTTTTAACGACATGGCACTGTGCTAATAATGGACTCACAAAGGAAACTGAAATAACGCTTAGGTAAGATAGAAAAGGAAAGCAAGAAGAAGGGACTAACTGTTAGCTGTAAGAAGACAAATTACGTCAGTAAGAGATACCCGGCATTATCTCCGTGGTATCTATCAACCGGAATATTTTATTGCTTTGCGTCTTTTCTTATGAATGATACATGTGTCGAAGGCTGAAGAGTGCAGCGGCCAAAACATCGTCGTAGCGTCAAGAATATCAAGGTGTTCAAATGTCTGAAGATGATTTAGAATGTTGGTGGCTCTTTTTAAAGGTTATAGCCAATATATATGACAGGCTATCACAATGAAATTACGGCGCCGACATCCACGAAATATGATTGGTTCTACGAGCAGTCTTCAAAGGAATATTAGTGACGTCAAAGTGACCTTAAAATTCGCCCCTATTACACAAAGCTATTAATTAAAAAGCCCAATTAAAGCCATTGTCATTTGAAATATCCCCTTCCCTACCCCCACACGCTTACGGTCTTTCTTTCTTTTTGTAATATTCAGAGTAATGCGTAAAAATGTTTTCCCCGGTTAATCGAAAAATTTTAATAATTGAAAAGTAAATCGATTTTAAAATATAAGTGACGAAATTTGGCTTGACTACCGTCTTTGTTTTTTTCAATCGTTTCATCGCCAAGAAAGGCGATAATGCCACTAAGACGCAAGAGCTACTAGGAGTGAAAGAGAATGAAACGAATTAAGGAGATGGAACCGGAAACCCAATCCAAAACAGGAAACAAAGGATAAACATCTACTCCTGTTCAAAAGACGTTGATTGATTTTTTACAACTTATCAACCCTTAAAGCCGAAATATATTTTGACTTTTAAAATTTTTTTTTTTTTTGGCAAGTGAATTTTTAGTTGAGAAATAACAATGATTTTTCCATATACAGAGTATTTCACAATTTTTGAAACAAAGTGATCGGTCACAAATCAAGGACCACAAATGGTAGAGTAATGGAAATTACATTTATTGAAAAGTAGAATGATAATATTTTAGGGTTTTCAGCCATTTAGTCTCATGAAAAGGAATCCTACAGTACATGCTCCAGATGTCCGCCATTCAGTTGATGGATCTGTTGAATGAAAAGTTGTTGATATCGGGTGCAGATTCCTCCTGGTTGATCGCTTTAATCATCTCAGCGATGGATGCGTTCAATGTAGCAATGGTGCAATGGTTGATTTTGCCCTTGAGGAACCCCAAGAGGAAGAAATCTGTGGGGTTCAGATCAGGCGAGTGTGGTGCTCATTCAGCTTTGCGGCTGAAGAGTCTCCCTACACAAACTTTTCACAGAGCTATGCCATGGTCACATGAACAACGTGAGGATGAGCACCATCCTGCTGGAACCACTGTTCATCCTTGATATGTCCCGGAAATGGATATATTTGAACGAAGTAACTAAGTGGTTTTGGCGACTATAACCAAGTAGAATACGATAGCAGTAATTGACTGGTACGCGTCGTAGTCGCAGGTAAGAAGTGTAGATCAATGGCATCGTCCAATGGGCGTCGTTATCAACTTAGCTCTCAGACTAGGGCTCTTGACTCTCGTACACGTCCGTCGGTATTTATGACGGACACCAGCCAATCATATTCCAGTGAGGGGGAACACATGTGTACGCATATTCCATTATATCAATCCTCATCAATGCCCTCACACTTCTCGAGCTCTCCCTATCTAGGAGGTTGCTGCTTTGTTTCAAAAGTTGGCAAATATAGTGTATATATTGCCTTGATACTACTACTGTTCAAAAGACGTTGATTGATTGATTTTTTTTTACAATTTATCAACACTTAAACCCGAAATATATTTTGAATTGTAAAAATAATTCACTTTTTTGTTTTTAGCAAGTTAATTTATTGTGGAAAAATAACAATAATTTTTCCATATACAGGGAATTTCACAATTTTTTTAAACAAATCAAGGATCATAAATGATAGAGGAATGGAAATTATATTTATTGAAAGGTAAAATGATAACATTTTCGGATCTGCAACCATTTAATCTCAAACATGGTTGGAGCCCTAGAGTACATCATCTAGATATCTGTCGTTCAGTTTAAGGCGCTGTTTAATGCAAAGTTGTTGATAACACTTGCATATTCCTCTTGGTGAATCGCTCGAATCTTCTCAGAGATGGCTGCCTTTAATCCAGCAATGGTGAGAAGGTTATCCTGGTAGATGTCGTTCTTGAGGAACCCCCAGAGGAAGAAATCTGGGAGGGTCGTTCAGATCAGGTGAGTGAGGTGCCCATTCCACTTCAGCTTTGTGGCTGATGAGATGCTCCCCAAACATTTCACGGAGCCATGCCATGGTAACATTGGCAATGTGAAGAGGAGCAACATCCTGTGGAAACCACTGGTCCTCCTCACAAGGTCCTCACGCTCCTCAAGCTCTCTCCATCTGAGAGGCCACTTCTCTGTTTCAACAATTGTAAAACACCCTGTGCAAGTATTAATATTTAACCCATAGCTGAAAGAAGGAGATGGATTCGTACTTTTCATAAGGGGTATTTACGCGTACTTAAATGTAATGAACTTGACTGGAATTCAAACTCGGCTCTTCGACTTTTTCATTCCGAAATTCTATCCATTACACTGGAGGAAGACAACGACACGAATAAAACAGCTGACTAACTTATTCACCATTTACAGCGAAGCAATCCTGAGGGAGCAAGAGATATTTCCAGGGTTCATTATTAATTTACAATCTCGACAACATTAAATATGCTGATGACACATTGTTGATAACAGACATAAAAAGGAAATTACAGGAAAGCGAGAAGAAAGGACTAAATGTCAATTGTAAGAAAGCTGAATGTATTGATGTCGGCGAAGGAAACAGACAAACACACGAATTATGAATTGGAGATACCAAAATTAAACAAATGCAAAAATTTAAATATCTAGAAAGAGTTTTAGCAGAGAATGGTAAAAGCTACACCGAAATCCAAAGCCGTATTGGGATAGCGAAAGGTGCCTTCCAAAAGCTAAGAAAAGTATTAAGAAACAGGAAAATTTCATTAGAAACAAAGAAAAGAGTTTTTAACTGTTATGTAATATCAATCTTCCTATGTGGCAGTGAATGCTGGATAATCTTCTCACAGATGAAGAAGAGACGACAGAAGGATGCTGAGAATACCATGGAATGAAAATGTGTGCAACGAGGAAATTTTAGAGAAAATAGAAACAAAAAGGACACTCATATTTAACATCAGAAAAGACAGTTGAAATTTCTAGGACACATAATGAGGAAAGAGAGCTTGGAAAATTTGACACTCCCAGGACATATTAAAAACCTAACCGACCTAACGAGTTTATGTAAATTGTTGACAGAACAAAGATTAGAAGAGATAGCAAAAAGACAAAACTTACTAAGAGTTACAAGAGACAGGAAATTGTGGAGAGCCATGCCCTGAAGAGACACAGCACATACAAAAGGAAAAAGAACGAGCTTGTGTAAATAGTTGGCAGAACAGGGATTAGGAGAAGTAACAATACGACTAACCTTACTAAAAACGACAAAGGATAACATTTACTAAGAGCTACAAATGACTGGAAGTTGTGGAGAATCATGATAACTCATGGCTTGTAGTGACACGACACAAAGAAGAAGAAGAAGAAGAAGAAGTTGTGTAAATAGATGGCTGAACAAGTTTTAGGAGAGATAGAAAAAAAGACAAAATTTATAAAGAGTTAGAAAAGAAAGAAATTGTGGAGAACTATGATCGCCCACATCCTGACTGTCCAAGACACATAAAAGAAGAAGAATGAGATTGTATATACGACTAGTAGAACACTCATTAGGAGAGATAGCAAAAAGATAAATTTTACTAATGTTTACAAAGAACAGGAAATTACGGAGAGACATAATCGCCCATATCTTGAATTTACACGGCACATAGAAGAACTAACATGTGTTGATTATTACGTTGGCGGAGAATTAATTCAAAGAAAATCTGAGAATAACAACTAATAAATTAAATAAAATAACTTCGCTTTTTATTGTGCAAGACCTGCCTTCAATTAGCAATTATCTTCAACCTAATTACAATTAACGGTTGATAAAGTAGTAACAGTTCAACTATGGCGATCCGATTGTTCAATGAGATTTCAGGTGTACTCCTCAAAATATTGTAACGAGATTGCATCACTATTTTAGTCAATTAAGATTATTCCGTTTAGTCAATTCTCTGTCTGCTTCCAAGGCGGTGGGGCTGGTAAACGATAGTCAAACACTAAATTTAAATTTACCATCTTCCTCGTGCAAGAAATGTATGTTATTAATTTATTTTTAGTTGGTTCCTGGCTTTCGATTCTTAAAGAAAAATTCTCTTAAAATTAAAATATGGGTGAAAGGGTTTTTTATTTTAGGCTATACTTCCGTCACTATTTTCTTAGTCTTTTCATATCTATATCTAGTGATAGAGAAAACAGTTATCTCCCCTTTGAGAAGAAGAATTCACTGATATATTAAGGGGATCTTGAGAGCTACGTGACAGGAGGGTGCGGGTTTGATGTACTTTATAAAGGAACCGAAAAGACGCTACAGGATCTTACCGTGTATCTCTTGAGAACGTTACAAGTAAGACGTTTCTTATTCGCTTCCTGCATGTGTCTCTTTACCTACTAAAATTTCGCAATTGGAACAATTTATTATATATGATGAAATCTCCCGTCGATTTCAACGTATGAAGATCTGACATTTTTTGTTTGTGTCGTATGCGACACTTCAGTCGCGCTAGTGACCTGCATACAAGTCCGCATATTGTGCAACACTGAGGATCTCGAGACATAACAACAGAGATATTTGTTGACGCTTGCTGACCCTTGTCCTTTGTCTCTTAGCCGTTCAATACGACTGATTTCAAAAGTTTTGATACAACTCTGACACAAATATCTTCAGTTATTTCTATCCAGGGAAACTTACTCGAGGTTACTATAAGGCATATTGACAGCTGAGAGGTTACTCTTTAGCTTGTCTTTATAACCGAGCCACGGCCGTCCAACATTCCTTTGTCCACTGTCAGGCTGGCTATACATGCTTAGTATTATTTATATAATGATTTACTAAGGGTAGTTTAGATGTGGCGCAACGCCGAAAGTATGAGACACCCAATAAGGATCGAACTCAGTACTCAGTAGGAATTGGCCTAAAGAGATAAGCTTTCTAACCATTACAATACATCGATGTGCCCTCAGTATTATTTATATCCTAGCTTAAAAACTGGGCTCCGTGCGGAATTTTAAGTTAACTCCAGGGGGGGGGGCTAATTGAGCCTCCAGCATAAAATTAAAGGGACCTCTGATCCAGCTTAGAAAACAGCAATGATAATTTTGAATAAATATCTTTGAATTCTTCATGTTCACTCCGTGGTACTTCAAAATCTCACTTTAACTCTGATTGATCACTATTGTTAAGTAACGACGAATTAAGATGTTATCCCCATTGGGCACCTCACGCTTGTCTTTAATATCAGCCGATGTGTAGGATTGTAAATATCTATCTCTGTAATCTATTGAAATTTAATGATTAGTACTGTTAAGTAATCATTAATTAATATTTTATCCTCATTGGGCACCTCACGCTTGTATCTAATGCCAGACAATACTAAGGTTTGTAAATATCTATTTCGGTAATCTATTGAAATGTAATGATAAGTACACTATTTACATTATTCGGACTATTGTCCTCATCTTTGTTGCCATATTTATTACAACGTTTCGGCCTTTCAGTATCTGTCTATATTTCTGAGATGAGGTATTATGTACACTATTTACATTATTCGGAGTATTGTCCTCATCTTTATCATCATATTTATTACAACGTTTTGGCCCTTCAGTATCTGTCCATATTTCTGAGATGAGGTATTATGTACACTATTTACATTATTAGGACTATTGTCCTCTTCTTTGTCGCCATATTTATTACAACGTTTCGGACGTTGTACGCTCCGGCCTTCTTCAGGTGGTTGGAATGTCGAACTGAACCCTTTATTTCGCTCAATGGGGTAGACTGTTCTAGTTCCACGTGCCATGTCTAATGGATGCCAGTTATCAGTTATCTCCTGTTAATTCCGCTATCTAACTTTTCCACTGTCCATTCTAACTCTTAATAATTTTTTTCTTTTTCATCTCTCATCCATTTGCTCATATTTACTAAGTAGATTATACGTTGTTTTCCTTTGTTTCTTTTGCCTTCATTTTGTCCTGTGAGTTTCAGATTTTAAAATTAAGTCCAATTCCAACCAAAAGAGTAATTTGCGCCAAAATCCGATTTGGGACGAAATTCCATTTCAGACAAAAAATCGAGTTCTTCAAATCACAAACTCCGTGGAACTTCAGTTGAGTTCTTCAAATTAGAAACTCTGCGGAACTTCAAAATCTCACGTCACGAAACCTCTGACTTTAATCATGATTCCTTCTCATTTTGAAGAAATAAAATTGATTTCCTCAATTCGCAAAATTCAAAGTTTGGAGAATATTTTAAACTGAATTTAAAACAAAAAAATTTAAATTCACAAAGTTTTTGTGTTACTTTAAACTTAACATGAATTAAAAACTTAAAATCAATAACTTTTTTCAGTTATTTTAAAATTTGAATTTTTAATTGTTCCCTCCTCATCCGGACAAAAATCCCAATGCTGGATGGTCAAACACCAGATTATCAATCCCAGGATGATCCTGATTCCAAAAAGGTATAATATATCTATGTTGAGCAAGCGTGGCTCGAGTTAGAATGGTTTCAGACAGACAGACAGAATTTGCCATTTATTTATTTAGATATATACTCATATTTTGAATATATAATATTTTCATGTTTAATTTATTTCTGAAGTTCATCTCTTTGCATTATTTTTGTCCTTTCTTCCATCTTGTTAATGTTTTAACGTATCCCAGATACATTAATGCCTATATTGAACATTGGAGAATAGAAAACATTTTCTCCCTTTTTTTCCTGACAGCCTTGTTACATGTTTATTCATACCATTTCTACGAAGGTCGGTCAAAAAGTAATGCCTGTTCGTTTTTAACTGCAACAGAAACAAACAAAGCATTCTAAAATAATATCAAAAAGTAATGCGTGTTCTTCTTTAATTACAACAGATTTAATAATAGAAACACCCAAAGTATAGCAATTATAGTATTATGCATTGAACATTGCAGCCACTCTCCTACTTGCTATATATTTAGAGATTCTTGACAAAATCTAAAGAAGAATCTGCAATGTTATTGGCGCTGGCCAAGCATTTCGGCTTCAGTCTCTTTCTCAGCACCGTATCGTATCTTCCCTGTGCCTTTTCTATAACTAATTTCATAGAATTTATTCTGATGAACGTTCCTGTACGGTACCTAGACTTTATGAATTTAAGCGCAGTACTAGATTGATGGCATGGTCTCACCATTTTACAGTTGAAATGGCTCGGTGTAACCGTAAGTTCTATGCTAACATTTTCTTCTCCCGCATTTCTCGCTTGTGAAACTCTCTTCCATGCTCTTCTTTACAGTCAACATTGATCTTCAAAAATTTAAATGCAATGTCAATCGTTATCTTCTGTCTTCTTAATTCCAGTTCTTTTATTGTTCTCTCTCCTTAATTGTGTTTTTATATTTTTTCTTATATTCCCTAACACTGAGTAATCTCTTGCGTGTTAGTGGTTTTATTGCCTTGTTTGGGGTGAAATGATTAAAAAAATGCAACGATTTAACATTAGTTCGCAACATTGTCTCTTTCCTTCTCAATTGTGGTATTCTACCTTTTAACGAGAGCATGTATACCTTTTTTTTTTAATCATTTCATCCCAAGCAAGGCAGGAATGTCACTAGTACACAAGGGGTTACTGGGAGTGAAAGTAAGTAAAAAGACTGGGTTTAGAGAGGGTTGGGGAAAGGACAAAAGATGAACGGGATTCAAGAAGATAGAAGATGGCGATTGACGTTGCATTTAAATTTTTGAAGATTGTAGTTTTCAGGGGTGGAAGTAAACGGAACGGACTTCCACAGGCGGGAAGTGCGAGAAAAGAAACTATTGGAGGAGTAGAAGTGACGGTTGTATTTAACTATTTCGACAGTAAACGGGTGGGACCTAGATGCCAATCTAGTAGCACGCTTAAATTCATGTAGTCAGGGGACCAGGGAAAAAAAGCTTATCAGAGTAGAAAATGAAAATATTTATAGAAAAACAAAAATAAAACCACGCCATGTCGGTGAGAAAGTGACTGAAGCCGAGATGCCAAGTCAGGATCGATTAAATTGCAGATCCTCCTTTGGAGTTTGTCAAGCACCCCAAAATGATTAGCAGGGTCACCAGATCAGATGTGGCAGCAGTAGTCAATGCACGGACGAATGGTAGAATTATAAATGTGCAAATGTGTAAGTGTGCAACATTTTTCGGCACGGCATAGTGACCCAACTTGCTGTGTGCTGCTCTCCAAGAGCCTAGCCTCAGCCATGCTGATACAGTCAGAAAAGTTTCTTTATAGTGGTTGAATCAGAGCAGTCTTGTTTTTGGAGGCGCTAAAATTTACAGGCCATTTCCTGTGCCAGTTAACCACTGATTGGATGTCCTTTTCAAGGGCAGCAGCCAGATTTACTTTATCAGCTCTGAAGGATTTACTATTAAGACAGGAGTAAATCGCAATGTCATCTGCATAAATATCTACTTACGAACTGATTATATCAGGAAGATCAATGAAGGAGATCAGAAACTGCGTAGGACCCAGTACCTGCCTCATAGAATTTTCTTGTCTACTTTCTTTTGTCATGTACAAATTGGTAAACCCAGTTCTCATCTCTTGTAATTTTCCTGCTCTGTGAGATGCTATTCATGTTGTATAGCTGCAAAAGCTCTTTAATACCAACCATTATGTTCCTTTAATTGTCAGGTTTCTGAGATTTCATTAAACTGATGTCGCTAGCATGGCTCAACCGGAAGCTCACATAGTTTTACAATAAGGATTTATCTATTAAATGTAATGAGAATATCAGCCTGTTTGTTCTTATCTTCATTCATAGAAGTAGCAGGCCTACCATTCCGGAGCCTGTTACTAAGCTCA
>CAHIKZ030003771.1:400000-465000 GCA_903632075.3 Acanthosepion pharaonis | reverse complement strand
TATATTTATATTTACATACGCTCTATCTCTGATATTGAGCACTTTATCCCATAAATATAGCACACCTTAAAAACTATATTTCTTTATATATATATATATATATATATATATATATATATATATATATATATATATATATACACATTCTATTACATCGACGCAGTCTTGATCACAAGTTCATTGTGAACTCCACTATACTTCTGACGGATGCACAATATCTACTCCTCCCACCGGGTTACATCTGGTTTTTAACGCATAGCTGGGAGGGATATATACGAGTTAATACCTTTCCTGAAGCTGTTTGTGCGAAATTGAATGCAACGAACTCGACCAGAATTCGAACTGGGCTCACTGATTTTTGTTACACTACTTGCGCATCCTATCTCAATTACCAAACATTTTTCTTTTGTTTTAAAAGGGTTAAAGTGACTAAAGAAACGGGTTGAATATATAGAACAGAATTGGTAAATTTCTATTAGAAGACAATGTGGGGCAATTGAATGACGAAACAAAAAAGATTTCTATGTAACTCTTTTCGTCATTTAAAATATGGAATCTGATGAAGACCTTTATAAAACGAAACGCATTATACGGAATTTTTTCTGTCTATATCTCTGAGATGAGGTATTATGATTATTTACATTATTCGGACTGTTATCCTCATCTTCATTGCCATATTTACAATGTTTCGGCCGTTGTACGCCCCGGCCTTCTTCAGGTGATTGGATCTCTGAGATGAGGTATTATGATTATTTACATTATTTACATTATTCGGGCTGTTATCCTCATCTTCATTGCCATAGTTACAACTTTTCGGCCGTTGTACGCTCCGGCCATCTTCAGGTGATTGGAATTTCGAACCCTTCATTTCGTCCACCGGGGTAGATTGTTCTAGTTCCACTTCCGGATGTCTTAGTTATTTCCCTTTGACTCAACTCTCCAAGTTTTTTGGTTCACCACTGCTGTCGCCTGGTATTGAACTCACAGCACTTCGGGTCTAGTCACTGGATCTAACCAACGTCTTTATCCACTGAGCCATGTGTCCTTGAGGCCGAAACGTTGTGAATATGGCAATGAAAATGAGGATAACAGTCCAAATTATGTAAATAGAATTTTTTCATAACAGAATTGAATGGAGATGACATTGTTCTGGGATGGTGTTTCTCATCTTCTTTTTACTTCAAGGAGCACTTGTAGAATAACTAAATTCTCCGGGGCCTACTTTGAATTTTAGTGAGAAAAAATTAGTTATGAATTTTGAAAATAGGAAAACAATAAAGAAACCTCCTGAAATAGGCGTTTATTTTTTAAGACATTACATTGTATATTTAAGTCTGCTTGATGTGCTTTAGCAAAGAAAATGACTTTTAGTCATTTTGTATTTAGCATTCTTTAAGAAAAATAGCAGTACCGTATTTAAATTTATGAAAAATATCTTTATTTTTTTTAGAGAGACCGATAATGACTGATTTAAATCCCTTGAGGAAGGCAAAAGGGAAAGGATTATCCACTCCTTCTTGAAGATTAAGGAATTTAACATCGAATTTAAAATAACAAAGACTTAGACACAGGATCTATGTGCTTGGTGTCATTTGCTTTTTAAAGATTTTTAACAAAAAAATAATTAATAAATTACTTTTTTGTTAACTTGGCTATTTATCAGGGCGTCAGTGCGCCTGGGTGCAACGGTTGAGAAAACGCTGCTCTAGCGTATTCCACTCTTGGTAGGGTCGAGAACTTTTCTGCACCACCTCGTCGGTGCTCCCACAGTCAGCTGAGTGACAAATATCGATAAGCAATGAGATTTTTTCTCAATAGTTTGGAAAACAGAGAAATCACAATAATGAACTTTCTTTCTCTTAAAGTAGGATTTCTTTCGTGATTGGGATGGAATTTATATTTGTATATCTTCAGGGACATCCCGAGAACGACCCCCGGATACCTTCCGACGATTTCAAAGAAAAGAACCAAGGAGAAACCAGCCTTGAAAAGGACGCTTCGGCCAGTGGTCCTAGCACGTGGTCTTTAATAAGATCGGTGAGACCGCGACGGGGCCGAAATCAGGAACAGTCGATTATCACCCTCAAGATGAACAAAACAATTCTAATGGACGCATTTGTTAAGATGATTATCTCAGATGGCCAACATTTCAAAATTGTCTCAGAATCCGGGATGAAGATGTTAGTCGGCCCTCTGCTTGAAGCACTCAACTTGTCTCTGGATGAAGAAATGCTCAGGCAGGAGGTGATGGAACGAGCTAGAAAGATCAGGGAGAGCATTTCTGGGGACGTGTTTGAGAGGTTGGTTTCATTGAAAGTGAGTGTCATTTGCCGAAAATCCAGGCCTTTTATTGGAATCAGTGTCCACTACGTGAAAGGCGGAAGAAAGCAGTTTCGAATTCTCGGCGTCAAGGAGATTTCGACCGTTCATAGCGGACGCGAGCTTAAACAGATTATCTGGTGTCTTTTGAGTGACTACGGTATTGGAAAAGAACAACTGTATACGATGACGATAGACAATAGTTCTAATTCGTTAAAAGCTTTCCGGAAGACGAACAGTCGGAATGAAAACGAATCGGACACAGAGAACGAATGTAACGATGAAGAAAACAATGGCGACAAAGAGACGGCTATTACTGTTAGTGTGTCTCTCCGCGACGCGTTTGGATCTGACAAAGAAATAGATAGCGAGAGTTTGTTGAATGTAAACATTGAATGCTTAACAAGTACAATACAATCAATAGCTCAAAGTACTTTCACTATGCAACCAGACTCGAAGAAACTGGTTGAAAAGGCCAGATATATTTCTAATAAATTACGAACGAAAGGCGCCATGGCTATTCTTAAATCAAAAGGCACAAGACTCGCGATTGTTGATCGCCGAAGCAGATGGAAAAGCACGTTTGCAATGGTGAAGAGACTCTACGATAACGAACTGCGGCAAGTCATTAACGAGATGGGGGCGATTAGCCCAGAATTAAATGTCTCACAAACGGAGTGGGACAAAATGGAGAATTTTATTCAAGCTTTCACGCCACTGATGGCGTTTTCGGCTCGAACCGACGATCCACAATTAACGATCGGTGATTTTTATAAAGAGTGGCTGAAATGCAAAATGGAGACAAAAAAACTGAACACCGAATACGCACGTAACATCGCCGAACACATGAAAAAGGCGGAAGAGAAGATGAAGAAGAACAAAGCATTTTTGGCTGCCGTCTATCTGGATCCGAGAATCCGGGTTATCCTCACTGGGGATCAAACAGAAATGGCTCGGCAACATTTAGAACGTGTATGGATGGCAAAATGCCACGTGAGTAGATTGCAAACGGAAGCCAAGAACCCAAATGATGAGGAAACAGAGCTAGGAATTTCTCTTGAAGACGACTTGGAGATATTTCTCAGATCAAAAGATCGGAATATTGTCGAAACCATATCGAGTGTCAGTTTCCTGTCGTCTCATTTCAAGTCTTACGAAGAGAGACAGAGAGAAAAGTCTTCGGCAAATGTTATCCAATTCTGGGAGACTTTCGGTCAAACTCGTTCAGAATTACACCAACTCGCCATGATAGCCTTAGCCTGTCCTGTTAACGAAGTGGGCGTGGAAAGAATATGGTCGGGGGTTCGATTCATGTTGAATCCTTCTTACATAAGACTGCCTGAAGACATTATAGATGACATCATACTTGTAAACACCAACCAGTCAGTCAGTTAGAATTTCCACTAAGACTGGTAATTCAAGTACCAAATACTTCTCTAATTCTAATTAATAAAAGAAAATGTCAAATTCTTGCTCTTTTGAGAAAAAGCCACGCGAATAAAAAAGTTCACAATATAGGCTCAAAAAAACAGAAAATAAAGACAAAGTTAAACTTTTTAAAATATACTTTCACCTGTGGATCATCAGGAGTAATTATTTGGTCATTTTTTCTTCTAATTGACTTAACACGTTTATATATATATATATATATATATATATATATATATATAATTATTTATTTTAAAAAAAAATTTATAACATAAATATGTTATAAAATCACTACAAAAATAGCCATTTTGTTTCAACACTCTCGGTGTCTTATCAAGTGATGATGTTGAATGTAAAAAAAATATATATATCTTGTGCATGTGTGCGCGCGCGTTCCCGCGCAGGTTTGTTTGAAGACTAATGAAAATTCATGTGTTAAGAATTTTTTTGTGATATTTTTTCATGGTTCGAATCATCTTTATTAAATAAATATGTTATAAAATCACTACAAAAATAGCCATTTTGTTTCAACACTTCTAGTGTCTTATCATGTGATGGTGTTGAATATAGAATAAAGGGTTTTTAAAGGTACAAATCAATCAAACATCCCTCGCAAGGGAAAAAGCTATTACATAAATTTGCTCTCCTCTGTATTGAGCGCTCTTTTAAGAATAGTATTTCAATGTAGTAAAAAAACTCTCATCTCCTTTAAAGTAGGATCCTGTAACTTTAATGCACTTGTTGTAGAGCTCTAGCCACTTCTTGAAGCCCCCCACCCATGGCAGTCATCTAATATGAAGGTGTCCAAGCCTTCTTCATCTTCAAAACGACTGAGCCTGAGGTTCTTCTTCAGCTTGTAGCGCAACTAAAAGTCACGGGGGAGCAAGGTCTGGATTGTAGGGAGGATGACGGATAGTTTTGATGCTTATCTCCGCCGACACAAAACTTAACAAATTGTCATCACGTCTCGACAGCAACCTGTAAGCTAGTCTGCTCTGACATGCAGTGGTTAGTTAATGATATACTATAATGACTCCTTCCACCTCCCTTACAATGTCACTCAGTAATCCTCTACATTGAGCGGCTCTTGGGCCTTGTATTGGGTGAAATATCAATAAAAATTCCGAGATTCATTCATGCTATTATTGCTATTTTATCACAAAAAGAAGTCGACAGTAGTCGGAATCATCGAGTCAGTGCGAACGATCCTTTCCTTAACTGCATAGTATGTACATCGCCAGGGCTCCTACTGCTAGACCAGTTGACACACAAGGCTATAGAGCCCAGTATGACCTACTATTTATCCATAGCTAGGGGCAGTGCTACATACAGTCTTGAATTCAATGTTTTCCTTCTCTTAGACCGGTTGCCGCCCAAGAACCCAGTCTTTCCTCTTCTTTACCCATAGCTAGGGAGCGGAGTAAAGTTGGATTCATACTTTTCCCAAGGGTTATGTGTCATGCGTGATAAATGATTAGGCGATCATGTATCTTTCGATACATGACTGACGAGGTAGAATTTTTCCTGCAGTAGGTTGCCATTTCTTTCTGCGGTAGACCAATTGCTACATATCCAAGGCTATAGAACCCAGTCTGTCCTGCTATTTACCCATAGCTGGAGGGAAGAGAAGAGGATTCATATCTTTCCCACGGGTATTAGCACGTAAGTGAATGTAATGGATTCGACTGGATTTCGAACTCGGCTCTCCGATTCCTCAGTCTTAGTCGCTCTCCATTCAGTCAGTTATGTGTCATGCGTGATACACGCTTAGGCGATCATGTATCTTTCGATACATGACTGACGAGGTTGATTTTTTCCTGCAGTAGGTTGCCATTTTTTTCTGCGGTAGACCAGTTGCCATCCAAGGCTGTCCTGCTATTTACCCATAGCTGGGGAGGGGAGAATAGGATTCATATCTTTCCCAAGGGTATTAGCACGTAAGTGAATGTAATGGATTCGACTGGAATTCGAACTCGGCTCTCTGATTCCTCAATCCGAGCCGCTATCCATTACTCTACCTTTACTCGCAACTCCCTGGCGATATACACTCTTCCTTATTGTAATTCATATTACGAGTTTTAATCCATTTTATCTTTCGATGCACAGAGTCGATACATTCTTCATCAGGAAAATACCCCCACCCATCACTGATGCTTCATGTATAAACATTAAGACAAAGAAAAGAAAAATCCTGATTTTTACTGCCTGATATACGATGATATATAAATGTCTCATTTTTAATCCATCTTGTGATCTTTCACTTCATTACAGAGGGTCGACACACTCTTATTCATCATCATCATTGCTAATCTTACTTATTATAAAACGCAGATTGTGTGTGTGTGTGTGTGTGTGTGTGTGTGTGTGTGTGTGTGTACGTTTATATATTTGATTGGATTTCCTACATTTTTCAACCGATTTCAACAAAACTTCACAGGACTGCATAAAATTACCTTGCGGTGGGTCTAACAGCGCCCAAAATCGGAAAACACAATTGTTTTTGCACGAAATCAATTTGAAAACACTTAAAACACGATTCTGTCACCAGAATGAAAGGGGGACAACTCATATCGAGTTATACTTATTATAAAACCCAGGTTGTTTGCTTGTGTGTGTGTGTGTGTGTGTGTGTGTGTTCGTTTATATATGGGATCGGATTTCCTACATTTTTCAACCGATTTCAACAAAACTTCACCTTTTTTTTGGCAGGTAGTGTTTCTTATTGTCTTGCACACTTTTTTCTTTATTTTTACATTCAGAATGCTTTAAAAATTCCATTTACAAGACAATTGTTTATAATAAAATTCTATTTAATTGATAGACTCATAACGATTGAAAACAATGTTTTTGTTTGAGTTTGGGTTTGACCAATTCGTAAAAAAAAACAAAACAAAAAAAAAAACTAATTAAGACATGCATGTCCGTCAACCTTAAACAATAATCTTTGTCAATTTTATTTTTCAGTCTTTATGATGGTCGATACTTGATCTATCTCTTACTGTTACATCCCCGGGCAACGCCGGGCTCTACTGCTAGTTTTATATACTCTTCTTGTAGCAATCGACTGGGTCGATAATCTCTTCGATCGCAACAGCAAACTCAAAGAATTTCCGATTTCTCATTTTTTTTAAATTCAAAATAAAGAATCAGACAAACATCCTCATCTTTGTTGTTCTTATAATAAATTTTCGGCCAATGTATTCTTCGGCCTTTCTCGGGTACCTGTTACATCTGATAATCCTTGAATGTCGATCCCGATGATCGGATGCGACTGGATGCCGACTACCTGCTTTCAATATACCCTGCAAGTGTTAAATTCTCTATGTCCTCTTTCCTCATTATGTGCCCCAGAAATTCCAGCTATCACCTTCTTATTGTAATTATGATATTTTGTTTCTACATTCTTTAAGACTTATTAATTCGTAATCAACAGGGGAAGTGCTTGTACGCCTGAATGTACGTAGACGAATGTACGAGCGAAAAATTATTCGCACTCATGATACAGATAAGGTGAAAAGTGCGGATAATTTTTGACTTCCTCTCGTACGTATATTTTGAAAACTTTGTGGCATATTGTTTCCCTACTTGGACATTACCAGTGCGGATAGGAGTTTGGATATTTATTTTATCGGAAACTTTGGGAATAAAACGAACTGACTCAAATGTTAAAAATAAATAATATATTTTTATTTATTTATTTAAAGTGATTTGCGAGTCCTTTAGTATTCGGCGAAGCAAAAAATTCATTAACAAGGTGGATATTGATCGCAGTCTGGAGAAATGTCCGTTTCGGTAGACAATTTTTGGTTTAGAAACAGGGCAGAAATGTCAGTAGGTGAACACTTCTTTGCTTCTTCACGTGTCACGCATGGCTGCGTTTTTTTTTATTTTTTTTGTTTTTTGTTTCGTCGTTCTGGTCTCCTCTCTGCTCTTCTTTCAGGGGTGCAAGGTTTTTATCCTTTTTCACCAGGCTCGAGAGTTTGGCGTAAACATCAAAAGCCTATTTGTATCAACTTTTTTGAATGGACAAATTTACTTTCCGGGGTACCTTTCTTTTTCATTTTTTATGACGGAAGTTATGCGTGAAGCCTCCCCCTATTTTTTTTTTTTTTTTTTTTTTTTTTGGTATCTTTTAGTCACAAATAAGTAGATTCGGCTCCTGCAAACTTCTGGTGTTTTAGCCGGGTTTTATCTTTTCTTCTTCCTTCTCTTTTTATTTGAGGGTTGCCTTCTCGTGGGTTGAGAGTAGTACAAAAAGAGAAGTTTAGAGAAAAAGAGAAAGAAAAAGCTAAGGGTTTTAAAGGAAAGCGCAAATGTCTAATTTTAGTTTTAATTCTTTTTATTTTTTGTTTATATTTTTTTATTTTGATATTTTATTTTATTTTTATTGGGGCTTACTACAACTTCTAAGAAAAGTCAGATATCAGTTTACCTGGAAAGAAACAATGCAGTTATTAATGAAAAAAAAAGTGTTTCAGCCCACCCTCGTGAATAAATAAAAAAAGTTAGGACCCATCAGGACGTAAGCAATCACGGCCCTTCACATAATCCCTTTCTATATTATCAATGTATAACCTTGACTTCTACACAGCTTTAAATTCAGAGTGCTTTTTCTAGACCGGTTACTACTCAAGGCCAGAGGACTCAATATATCTTACTATTTAACCCATAGAAAAAGGGGTGGATTCATGTAGTGGTTGCGAAATTGAAAGCTAAAATTTGAACTCGGTTCGCCCATCTCACGATCCGCGCTGATAGTCGTTACACTAACCACAGAATTATTTTTTTAATCATTTCACCCGAAGCAAGGTGATAATGCCATTAAGACGCAAAGGGGTTACTAGAAGTGGAAGAGAAAGAGAAGTCTAGTAATTTGAAAGGACAATAAACGAACAGGTTTCAGGAAGACGGCAGATTGCAATCGACGTTGCATTTAATTTTTTTGATGATTGTAGGTGGCAGGGACGCAAGAAAAAAAAGTATTTTTTACACAATTAATATTATTTTATGTCGTAATTTGTAAGCTTTTCATTTATATCCTGTTTTCATGTTGGTATGATTTTTTCAGAACAAGCTTGAGTCGCACGCTATTACGTTGCAACATTTTAAAAGTATTGCTCGAGCAGAAATCACGCTGTGATGTACCCTTTTTTGCAATATATATATAAATATAAATAAAAACAGACCACTTTAAGGTTCCATGTAATAAATTATTTCACCACAGCCCTTTTAAAAGGAATGCGGATCATCAGACTTTACTTCCAAACAAAAAATGAAAAGAAAATTCACACATTTTTGACGGGCCGTATTAAACATATGTAAATTAACGAAGTGAGGGGGGAGAGAGAGAGAAGACATGAGTGAGTTAGCAGATATTGACACATTTAAACGGTTAACTTAACGGAAGTTATATATTGAAATCGAAGGGGTAGAGAAGAAAAAACTCATAGAGAGAAAAAGAGAGAAGGAAGTTAAGGGAGATGAGAAGAGAAGATGTAACTAATTTTCTTTGTAAAAAAAAGCTAGAAACAGACGCTGTTATTTTGCTTTACTTTAAAAGTGTTATATATATATATATATATATATATATATATATATAATGTAAAGGAATCAGCCCTAGTCGGGATCATCGAGTCAATTCGAACGTCCCTTTCTTTAGCTGCATCGTAGGTGCTTCGCTAGGACTACATACAGATTTGAATTCAGAGTTGTCGTCCTAGACCAGTTGTCATCCAAGGCTATAGAACGCAGTCTGTCCAGGGAGAAGAGGAGGATTAGAGGATTCATACCTTTCCCAAGGGTATTAGCACGTAAGTGAATGTAATGGATCCGGCTGGAATTTGAACTCAGCTCTCCGATATATATATATATATATATATATATATATATATATATATATATATATGTGTGTGTGTGTGTGTGTGTGTGTGTGTGTGTGTGTGTGTGTGTGTGTGTAAAGGAAAAGGAGAGAAAAGGTAAAAAGCAATAAGGATTAGGGCTAAAGTGAAAAAACGACGAAAAGGACAAATAACCATGACATTCTACACATACCCGCGTGCGAACGCACACACACGCTCACATACACTATGAAAAAATTACGTTGCAGGCATAAAAAATGCGTGCAAAAAAGAAAAATCATGAAGTATAAACAGTCAATTGCTGATGCCCTCTGACGGATGAACGAAATGGTTCCCGGAAGGTCCGTCTACCAAAATCTGGATTCGAGATGTTGTTGGTAAGTGTGTGTGTGTGTGTGAGAGAGAGAGAGAGAGAGAGAGAGAGAGAGAGAAAGAGAGAGAAAGGTCTGCAAATTCTGAGTGTTCTTTAATAGAATCCAATGATCATTCTGGATTTTATTTTGGTGTTATCATGGGAATGAGAAGATTATTAAGTAATTTTTATTGGTTGATTTTCGGTGGACCCAAAGTTTTAGGCTATTGTCAAATCGATGTAACATGATGTCTAAGAAAGGTAAAGTATTGTTTTTTTTTCTATTGCATATGTGAATTTTATTGTGTGTACAGTTTTGTTTTATTTATCTACAAGATCCGAAAAGTTTGCATCACAGGAATATATTAATAGAGTATCATTAATATATTGGAAGAAATTTGATTGTTTAATTAAAATGTTTTGGAAAGAAATTCTAAGAAAATACATGCCATCACTCCACTGAGAAGGAATTCCATCTGTAATCCAAATTTTTGTTTCTAAAAATTGTTATTGAAAAGGAAATAACATTGGTGATGAGACAGCATATTTTTATTATTTTAGCTATTGGGAGGGAGAGGTTTATCTATGCTTTTGTTAGATTCTTTTTAAAGAGATTGAATCATTTTTCAACCGGGATATTAGTGTAAAGTAATTTTATATTTCGACTGGCCATGAGTTTGTCAGTCATATTTATTTTACTTAGTTTATCAACATGTTAGCTTAATTTTTTATATACCTGAATATTTTATACGTGATAAACATATTGTTCCAAGGAGAGGAGTTAATATTTTTGCTATGGCTTCAGCTATTTTGGGTGTGAGGGCTGCCTATGCCAAATATGATTGGGCGCACAGGGATACCAGCTTTAAGGATTTATTTTCACTATATATATATATATATACCTAAAGTAAAATGGAAAATTATAAACAAGGCTAGAACATGTAAAACTTGGGATGACCCATGCCCTTTGTGCCTCCATGAGAAATTTCACATTATTAAGCTTCTAAATAATAATAATCTATTAAACAATAGACATGAGTTAACGGTTTTTTGTCGACATCATCAGATTCATGGTTTGAATAATTATCTAAAAACAAGCATATAATATAATAACTTTCATAATCCATAGCCCAAATAAATAGTTTAAATACCCTACAAAAAAGATAACCCTTTATGAAGTCGTCAAAAAACAAACGTTACGGCAGTTTTTTTATATGCACAAATCCCTTTCATAAAAAAATAAAATAAATAAATCTCCATAGACACGCTAACCAGACTAGGGTTAATACATCTTCCGTTTCAAATTTAGACACCCCCACCTTTCCCTGACTGGACATCTATGAAAGTAACTCTATACTGATACTTATTATTAACACCCAACACACGCCTACCCAATTTAAACAATTCGCCCTAGCTGTTACCATGGAAATTTTGATTTCAATTATTAAAACACGTAAATTTCAGAAATACGTTATTCCAAAAAAAATTTCGCTTGAAGATGGAACAGAGCTTACTTTAACTCAAATAATTATATTGAAGTTTTCGGCTCTTGTTTTGAAACATGAGACCTCTTATGTCGTGAGTTGGAATCATATTTTTAAATAAATAATTATATATATATATATATATATATATATATATATATATATATATATATATATAAACATTATTTATGTTTATACATTCTTTTTATAGATACAAATATTTAAGTAAATGCTCTGTTTATAATAAACAGTATTAATAACATTTACCGGCTTGAATGTCTGAGAAATTTTCATAGAAAATATTCGTCCTCCGATAGGAACCGAACCTGTATCCTATACGGAACCGTCATATAGTCTGACGTGCCTTAACCGATTGAGCCACAGAGGATCGTTCGATTAGCAAGGTCGATTTTACTGTTTTTTAAACTACAATCTTTCATGAATCTCTCACGTACATTCATATCTGCTCAAAGCGTATCCATATGTAAACAAATGACGTCACATATTATGAAATGGACATAAGTCCGACAATTATTGTAAGACATATTTTTATGTTTATACATTCTTTTTATAGATACAAATAGAGCATTTACTTAAATATTTGTATCTATAAAAAGAATCTATAAACATAAAACATGTCTTAAAATAATTGTCGGACTTTGTCTATTTCATTATATATATATATATATATATATATATATATATATATATAGTTCTTGAAATGAAATGAGGTTTTATTAACTTTATTAATGTATTTTCAGAATTGTCCTGAGAAAGAATGTGTTGGAGATAAGATCAACTCAGATAAGACGAATGTGGAAACAAAAAAGAAAAAAGCGGAAAAAGTCCGTAAAAAGTTAAAGTCTAAAGACAACAGCGTAAGTTTCGGGATACTTTAGATTCACATTTGCTTTTCTTTCTTTCTTTTTCACAGATAACGAAGATAAGGAAAAGGATCAGTTTTATTATTTCTTACTAAATTGATCGCTCATTTTATGTCCTACAATGTGTTTGTGTGATAATTTAATTCTCCCGCTTTTCTCAACTTTGAAACGCGTGATGTTTTTTTGTTTGCTGGAGGCGATCTGGAAGCCATGTTGAATATCGATTCCTGCATTTTTGTCTTCATATGAAGTAAGGACTAAAATGCTACCTTGCAAAGATATGTAGTCACAAGCAGAACTAAGACAAGTGCTTTTATGTATAGATTTAGATTTTAGAGATTGACAAGCAGACAAATAAAAAAGTAAAAAGTGTTCACAAGCAGAGTCATACAGTATCAAAATATGGAGGCAGAATATTTTAACCTTTATCAAGTTCCGCGACTCTTCTAGGTTTCAAAAGATTTTCAACATCATTTGATCACTGTAGGGATACGAAAGGTTATTATCTCCCTTTGGTTGAGATGAAGTCACGTAGATCACGTGACGGTAGCTTAGTGACGGTTGCTTAGTCACGTCACTTCAGAGAATGACGAAGGTGGCCAGTCAGTCAGCTACCGGGAGTCAAACCGAGCAGTTGCTTCTTCAGCACGGGTACGGAGGTTCGTAAGCTTTTCATTTATATCCTGTTTTCACGTTGGTATGATTTTTTTTCAGAACAAGCTTGAGTCTCACGCTATTAAGTTGCAACATTTTAACGGTATTGCTCGAGCAAAAATCACGCTGTGATGTACCCTTTTTGCAATATATATATATATATATATATATATATATATATATATATATATATATATATATATATATATATATATATATATATATATATAATGTGTATATATATATATATATATATATATATATATATATAATGTAAAGGAATCAACCACAGTCGCGATCATCAAGTCAATTCGAACGTCCCTTTCTTTAGCTGCATCGTAGGTGCTTTGCCAGGACTACATACAGATTTGAATTTAGAGATGTCATTCTAAAGCAGTTGTCATCCAAGGCTATATAGAACGCAGTCTGTCCAGGAAGAGCAAACAAGGAATTAACCTTTCTTCCATAGATCACCCGTTATCTGGACACCCAGAAGTTATACAATATTATTTAACATCCATTATCATAATTGCTTTTATTAATTTAAGTTTTAAAATATCAAAATTTAATGTTAGTGTTCTACCCACTAACTCTGTCACAACAACAATTGAAAAGAATTTAATCTACTTAACATAAAATTTGATACAACTACTTCTAAAACAATCAGGGACTTAACAAAATAAGCTAAAACTTAAAAAGGGATTTACTCTATCACTTGTAATAATTACCCCGAGGAATATTAGGATCTTGAATAAGTTCTCGCTGTTTTCCAGCAGATGACATTCACAGAACTGCGTGCTTATAGTTTCAGATGGTAACGCATCTATAAGGAAGTACTATAAGCAAGCTTGAAATTCAGCATATGTCATTTCGCCGAAATGTAAACAAATTTGTTTTTCATAGCGTTAAACATGTCGGATTTTGTGTCAAGGAAAGTATATTTGCGGGAAATTTTACTGCATTACTTTATTCAAAAGAAATCTGCCGCTGAAGCACACAGAATTCTTGTTGAGACTTACGGCGATCATGCTCTGTCGGAAACAACATGCAGAGATCAATTTAGACGCTTCAAAAATAATGATTTTGATGTTGAGGATAAAAAACGCTGTGGTGCACCGAAAATGTTTGAAGATAAAGAATTGGGAGCATTATTCATAAAAACTTATGTCAAGCGCAAGCTGAACTTGCAGAATCATTCTCTCCTTATCTCTGACTCAAAGTGATGAATCCAACACTCATCCTGAGTTAGGAAACGTTCAAGGAAACCAGCAGGATCTGCCTCAGAAAATGTCAGATTTCCCCGTGACCTGATCAGCCTGGTGCGCTTTTGATCAGTTTTCAGAAGACGTGGAACCCACCGAGTAGAAACCTTCGTCATGCAAATATCATTGTGCAGAATATTCTCAACTCTGTCATGGGATATGCTAATAGTAATGGCTGTTTGATTTATAGTCAGTCGTCTGTCATCCATCACAAAGTGGTGATCAACGTTTTCCTTGGTGCTGGCAGTTGCAAAATTTTCTAACCTTCAAGACTCTCATTTTCTCTCCTAAGTTCAGCTGCCCACTTTTGCATTGTTGATAAAGCTGGGGCGTCATGAATGGATGTCCTTGGTGGTTAAGCCTTTTTTTACCGCAGGAACTTGATAACACCACGATACCAAACTTTGTCCATTTTATAGAGAAGTCGCTACAAGTAACTTTTGAAGTCTTCTTTGAAGAGTCAGATGCCAGTTTACCTGGAAAGAAACAATGCAGTTATTAAAAAGAAGAGTTGAAATCAATACATGCGCGAGTTCACATGTCTAGCATCATTCCTTCATAGTCAGCCTAAGAACTTTTCAGTCCACCGACGTATCTAGAAAGAAACAATGCAGTTATTAATAAGAAGAGTTGAAATGAATGCATACAAGATTTCACAGCTCTAGCATCAACCCTTCATAGTCAGCCTAAGAACTTTTCAGCCCACCCTCGTGCCTGGAAAGAAACAATGCAGTTATTAATAAGAAGAGTTGAAATCAATGCATGCACGAGTTCACATGTCTAGCATCACTCCTTCATAGTCAGCCTAAGAACTTTTCAGCCCACCCTCGTACCTGGAAAGAAACAATGCAGTTATTAATAAGAAGAGTTGAAATTAATACGTGCACGATTTCACATGTCTAGCATCACTCCTTCATAGTCAGCCTATGAACTTTTCAGCCCTCCATCGTATCTAGAAAGAAACAATGCCATTACTAATAAGAAGAATTGAAATTAATGCATGCAAGATTTCACAGTTCTAGCATCAACCCTTCATAGTCAGCCTACGAACTTTTCAGCCCAGTCCCGTAGTTTCTTTCAATTTGAACCTACGTTCAATTCCCTCAGTGTTCAGAAAATTCCAGTTCAGCCTTCGACGTTGTATTTAAAAAAAAAAAAATTCACGTGGCAGGCAACATCCGTTATGCAAGTTGACTTACACTAAAAGTGTCACATAATCAAAATTCTCCTCTGTGATTTTAAGGCCAGGACAAAGTGTGGGGCAGTTCTGATCCAGGCTTGCCTGGGAAGGCGGCCATAAAAACTGAGGAAGACACCGATTTTATGTTGATTAACCATATAGAAAAAAATTAGTTGAATCATTAGGGGCAGAGTAAACAGTGACTGTTAGTGGAAAATTGAACAAAAAGAATTTGTTTATTTACATATCAAAAAATTAAAAGACTGTGTAGGGGAGTTATAATTCTGAGTAAATAATTATAAACTCCCTAATATTTATTTATATATACAAAAATACTCGTAAAAAACAAAGTGTATAATGTTTTTTCTAGAAAGATTTTGTAGAATGAGTGTTCAGATAATTTAGTTGGAAATTGCCAGAAGTGTCTGGGATTTTCTTAGCTAGAATTTTTGTTTAGTTCTAAAAGAAAAATGTTACTATTATGTAGCTACCTCCACAAAATCGCTAAAAAATTAACATGCTGTGATGAAAAAATGCTCCAAACTTAATGAAAATACAGATTTGTCATCGGAATCCTTATGTTATTATTAAGAGGAAAGATGAAAGTATTTTTTGAATATTTAATTTTTTAAAAATTAATCCTTTTTAGAACATTCAAAATTTTGATTAAAAATCTTGCTTTTCTTGCGTCAGCGGTTGTATTATAAATTAGCATAGGAAATTTTAGTGTCTTTTTGCAGTCACAGACACATTAATTTAGAAATTCTTGCAAAAATTAAATAATTGTCGGATTTTAATTAAATTTTCAGGACTCATTCACAAATGAATTAAATTATTTCAGCAATTTTTTTTTTAGAAAATCTTGGTAAATCTTTTTTTTTTACATGTGTAATTCTAATGAAAACTCAAGAAATTCAGCATGATAATTTTTAGTGACTATATTAGTTAAAAGCAGAAGTCTTTGGAGAATTTCAATCATCAATTTCTTTTTCTAAAATTGGAAACCGTCTTACCAAAAATCTGTTCTGAATCGTGAAAATAAAAAATGCAATAAAACTAAGACATTATTTAATTAGAGAAGCTTTTAATTACTTTTAGGAATAATAAAGTCAATATTGTCTTAAGGTCTGCCATTGCACAGTCACGGAAATGTTAAAAAGCTGTCAACATAAATAAACAAGCTATCGCCGTGTTGAAAAAATGAATTTCTGTAATATTTTAAACTTCAAGTAAATAATAGTTATACTTTAAATCGGCTAATATTCCTCAAATAATGTTTCAGAAAAGCATATTTTATTTTTGGAAGTTTTTTTTTTTAATAAAAAGATTTACATTGTTATAACAGTTGCTAAAAATGGCCCTAAATTAAAAAAATTTTAGAAATTTCAAAACGAAAACTCCTTCCAATCAATTTAAACTAGTTTTGAAATACAGCATAGTATTTTGTTTATTGGAAATATTAAATTTAATCTATCAGCGTGAAATAAAAACTAAAATAAAAGCGTCAAGAAAGATTTTTTCATTATTAAAAATTCATTTTAAACGTTAAGTATCGCGTTTTTGTGGAGGTACCTAAATGATCTGAAAAAGAAAAAGGAGATGAAATTTTCGTGGACGCACGTTTTGACGACCTGTCCGTGTCAACTGCTTGCCCGATAGTGAGAATGTCACATGTTTGTGTTTGAAGAGGAGAAAAATGGAATCGATTCTCATTGGTTTAGAATGGATGAATTAATGAAAATAATAATTGTTATAGATGTGGAGGTTTGTTCAGGTTATTCTTTTGAGCGCTTAATAAAAATTCAAGTAGGTAGAGGAAATGTTCATGTGAAAATGGACACTTAAATTAGTTGAGAAATTTAGAACAAAAACTGTACTTGGTAGAGGGATAGAGCAATTGTTGTCAGTGAACGAAAGACCAATCCGAGCAGTAAACTGTTGTGGGATGAAAGGTGTGGCGAATGAAGAATTATGTCAGCCACGATGCCAGGAGGATCTGGCTTGCTTGAGGATACCTTACGACCAGCAAATTTTCAGTTTTTAAGTTTTGTATGTAACCTGAAGTCATTGGTTGGCGATGTGTTTAACGTCTTTTTGTTCTCGGTTGAAAATATTAATTGACGTCTTTGACCCCCATCGGTCTTGATTAACCACTCTGGATGAATAGCTATTCTAACCAACTGACGAACCTTTTTTATATTTTGGTCGCTCACGAAATTATCTTTTCAAATTTTCGCTGGTTTCAAATTTCGTTTTCTGATTGGTGAAAAATATTCCGATTCTGATTGGTGGAAAATAATCTGGAGTATAAGTTATCTTTTCAATACTTTTTTCAAGAACTTTTTTCATTATCCTGAGCCATAAATAGAATAAAGTTTAGTTAGATAGCAATAGTAATTATAATATCCCCAAAAAATCATAAGTCCTAGGTCGTAATTCCAGGGGTCATAAATCAGTCTGGTAAGTCCTACGTAATAAAATGCCTGGAATATAAATCAAAAGGCTTGTTGCTGGATTCACCACTTTTGATCCTGGTACATTTGTCCCGCAAACAATATTGGCGGACTCATATGAGCCCGGTCAAAAATAAAACACAAAAACATGGAATTTAAACAAACAAGTCTTAATAAATATATTAAACGGACATTTTACAAAAAGGAAAATGAGAAATAATGTGTGGAATTACACTGGGCAACAAAAACATTTAAGTTGTCTATGTTTTTGTTATGCCATATTACCTATTCTATTGTAATGGACTCTCCCACAGATAATAAGTAATAAGTAGTAGTAGCAGTCGCCAGCTCGGCTCAGTGGTGTTGAGCTAGTCAGACGATATCGGACATTGAAGTACCAACCATCACAACTAGATTGCTGCGTCATTAACTCTTATTTTCCAAGTTCCTAACGTTTTGTACGTCGAACCTAATTTAGGACGACTTATTGAAATACAAGCCTCCACTGTGAAAACTACTCCAGAACAGTTTTTTTTTTTCAAATGAATTAGGACAATTTTCCACCGCTGAACCAGAAAATGACATCCGTTTCTCTCGATCAGGTCATGTTTTTGTGCTAAGCTGAGTTTTTAAAAATCCGATCTTCTGACAAAATCGATTACACTTTTGTGACACTATCGATTGAATTTTGTTAATATTTCTCATACGAAATAAGATTTTAAGAGAAAAAAATGTTTTCTAACACAATTTATTAATTAAATATTAAAGACATCGATTACAATAAATTGATTTGATAAATGTAAGTACACGTAAATTGCATGTTACGTCAACATTGTTCAAAATTCAGTGCTTGAAATTCCGTTTATTCGAACCCATAGAACAGCGTTTCTCAACCTTTTCACTCTTGCGTAACCCTTAAAATAAATGACATGTCTTAAGGAACCTCTGCACAAAAACAAAATTATATACCATATCTTTCTCATTTTATTTTCATCTTAGTTCACGTGGTAAATATCATAGTGTATATTTTTGAATAACTGGTTTAAGGAAAAATTAATATTTCTTTTATCAAATTTTTCGGTAATCTATCTATCTATATTTCTCATGTTGTCTGTCTGTGTGTCTGTCGTGGGCGTTGTTACCTCGCCCAGGCCGCATTTCTCACCCGATTTCGATGCGGTTTTCAACACAAGTTTGCAAATGGCTGCCGTAAGGACATGACGGAGCCCGATTTTTGAGTTCGGAATCAGGTTCCGAAAAAATCGATAATCGAAAAAATCGATAATCGAAAAAATTCTGCTTACAGAAGGAATGATCGCATTTCAACCAAATTTGACTCCCTCTTAGAGTCTACCATTAGAAGTGTTGTCCAGAAGTTTCATGACCACGGACCCCTAAACAGCGCGGAAAATCGATAAAACCCAAAAACCGATACGCCCAGATTGCGTCTGAACCTCATGTCGGTTTTTAGCGAAAACCGAGCGGATTTATGAAGAGGCCATTGGGAGTCATCCGGTGAAGTTTCAACTCTGAGCACCCCCAAACAGAGTGCAAATCGACAATCGGTCAACCCTTAAAAATGTTTTTTTTCCGGTTTTTTAAAGCTGATCGTATTGTTTATTTTGTTTAGTTCTTTTTTCGTAACAGATTTAATGTTTACTATAGAGCTTAGAAAAAGTTGGCAGTGTGAGATAGGCAAGAAGTAAGGCATGTAACAACATCAGCACGGCAAAGGGCACTCCTCTAAAGGCAAGGAAGGGCAAAAATATTTTAAGTCAAGTGATAGCGATTGCTGTATTAGTCGTACTATTTTTGAATCAAGCACGGGCAACGCTGGGTCATGCTGCTGGTGCTAAATAAAGTTCATACTGTTCGTTTATAATACTTCATCAGGGAGTTTTCATTCACACACACAAAAATTCTAAACTCGAACGTAAAAAATAAACATGAGTAACTAATATCATATACCTATAATATATATGTAAACAGAATGAAAACAGATAATTGCTGCATCAGTTTTTTTTATAGGTACTTCTGTAAAAATAAAGAAAAAGCAAAGAAGTAAGTAACTTTAAGTACAGGTCCCGTTCGCTGAGTGGGCCCTGACTAGTGAAGGTGTTTTTCACACTGGCACCATAAAGACATCACTAAATATATTCCCAATAATTGTTATATTTTTAATGACATAATAAGTTAGACAGGATGATGTCTATATTACAATATTACAATAACCAAGAATATATTGTGTCTGTTTAGTAATATTACGTATATGAAATTAAGTAAAAAGTCAAAAGTGCATTAGCTTATCTCACCTGTTACCGCGGAACCCTTGGGGACCTTTTGAGGAACCTTATAATTCTGGGGGACCCCGGCTGAGAAATGCTGCCTTAACATGATCAAAGGCTGGGCTGTCTATCTTCAAAGTCCAGTAGTAATCAGTCATCATGACTGCATCCCAGCGTCTCTGATACCTAGTCTCCGTCTCTTTCATGTCCTGATGGAATCTCTCCCCCCTGTTTTTTTACTCATTGATCCCAGATTCTCAGGAAACTGATCCATATGTGAGAATAAATAATGCATTTCGATGCGCATATTGCGTCCGAGGTTTCTGAAAGCAGTCAGCATATTGATGACAAGTTCTGCGTAGTTCTTGGCCTTGTTGTTGTCAAGAAAATTCTTCACGACCAGAACAAAAACCTTTTATGCTTCCAGTTCCACGTCACATATTGAGTTTTCAGAATCTGAATCTCTGATGAGTTGACGGACCATCAAAGATGCCAGCTTTCAACTTCTCTATCGTCAATCCTTGAAAAGCCTGGCACAAATAATTGAAACAGCCATCATCTTTGTCCAGAGCTTTGGTGAATGGCTTGATCAAGCCGAGATTGATCTGCAGCGATGGGAAAAGTATCCTGTCTCTGTCCACCAGAGGCTTATTGATGACGTTTGTTGCTCTGCGAGGCACCAATTCCTCCCGAACAGGCCACTGAGCTGTGTCCCTACTATCCCAGATACACAGAAAGCATGGGTACTTCATGAACCCGGACTGTTTTCTCAACCAATAGTTCACCATCTTCAGGTCAACCACACATGTTATTCATAATGAATTTTACACATACTTCACTGCATCATATTTCTCTTTAAATGTAGTCAGGTGAGTGTGGGGAGGTAGACAGGCAAACTGGTTGCCATTGTGAAGAAGAAAACTTTTCAATGATCGCTTGCTGCTACCAATGAACAGTCCCCAATGTTTGGTTTCGTACGATGTCTAAAGGCAGTCACTTTGAGCTTTAGTCAATGCAAGCAAACGAGATCTTGAATATCAGCCGTTAGAGTGACATGGCCCTTAGGGGAAACTGGGGGACTCTGTCGCTGAGGTCAAACATCGTGGCTTTTATACCGTTATTCCTGAGAAATTAGCTGAATTATATAATTATACAATTTACTTATTCCTAATTTGCCCTAAAAAGTCACGTGGTATGCTTACTACTACGTCGGCGCAATATCTTGGTGGTATGCCTAAATTATAATGCGTAATAAAACAACCTTTCTGATTTGTATGGTTTTGTATCGTATAGATAGTTCAATTGGTGTGTTTTGAAAAGTAAGAATTTTATTGCGTGTTATTGGTTTATAAATATTTTGGAGGCGTGTTTTAATATTTATGAAGCTATATTTGGCTGAAACAACTTCTGATGTGTTAAAATTAATAAGTTTATAATTAACGTAATAATTAGTTTTATTGTGTGAAATATGTTGCATATTTAGATATTTTAATGGACATGACAATGTAAACATAAACGTAAAAAAAGAATCTGGCCATAGCTCAAAAAGATGACCTAATTGAGCAAAACCAATGCGATTTTTGGATTCAGCACATCAAAATTGTTCTAAATCAATTAAAAATATTTAGACAATAGATTTCATGTTGACCAGTGTTATCATTTTTGTATGCTTTATTAGTCGGATCAGCATTGTCATCTTGATTACTATAATCACAACCTTTTGGCTTGCATCGATTTGATAATTTATGTTGGAATTTTTGAGACGAGGAATTAGCAATTGAGAAAAATCAATGAAGTGACGTTTGGACTTGAATTTCTATGACATCGCTAACTTTCGGCAAAGTACACTGTAATAATATGTTCGAGATGACAAAATAGAAAAACAAAATCTATGTTACGCATTTCGTCCTATAAAATGACTTCTTAAACTAACAATGGCTCTATCGATAGAGCCTTATATATTCCGAGGAAGGGAGATACGCAACAAACGACGCTGAAGATACAGGGACACTTAGCTTTAAATTTTTAACGTTACGGCGTCCAATGTATCCAAATGTATAATCTAGTTAGCTTCATTCAGCTTTCTATCGATTTTCTTTTTCTTTTCATGGCTATTGTTTTTTTTAATGATTATCGAGTCCATTAAAAATAAATAAATAAAAATCAATTATACTGTCGCAAATAATTGTAATAAAATAATTATAACAATTATAATTATCATTAATACGATTCGCTCTTTCTAAACTAATAACAATCAACCCCATTCTTCTCCTCTACCACGCACAAACACGTGACATTCTCACTCTCGAAGAAGCAGTTCACACAAATAGGTCGTCAAAACGTGCGTCAACAAAAATTTCATCTCCTTTTCCTTTTCCATTCCATAGTAATAGGTAGACAAGGGTAGGCCCAAAATTTTCTTTTCCGGCCACAACGACATTTGACCCTTTTTAAAACTCATAACCAAAATTTGATGTAAGAAAACTTCAAACTTCTTTTTTTTTCCAACTGAATTATATAGACACTCTCTACACACAAATAAAAAAAACACGTACAAGAAAGGCTATATACCATTTAGTCAGTATTATTGTCCCTCATGTTGCTAACAGCACATAACTAAAAGTATCAACTCGATAATAAATAATAATTGTTTTGTTATTTCCACGTCTTGATATTTCTCATTTTTTACAGGCATTTTTGTATCTAAAGTGTGTTTCATTTACGTATTATATATAAGAGTGTTTCATTAAGACGGATCAAAGTCAGCAGTAAATAAATCAGTGTTACTGGTGAGAATATATTTCTTTCTTTATTAGATCATGTTATTTAAGTCATGGCAATTATGTGTGAAAAATAATATCACCCAAATGTCCGCCAAATCTGAAAGAAAAAGAAAAATCATTAGAGGGTTAAGCTTAATTCACATTTAAAATCGGTCCAAGTTATTGGAACACCCTACTCACGCACACGCGCACACGCGCACACACACACACACACACACACACACACACACATATATATATATATATATATATATATAAGTGGACATTGAAGTCAACACTCAGAGGCGACAGGCTGTTTCATGCTAGACGCAATCGTCAGGCCGACTGAAAGAAAAGACAATTTTAAACAATATTTCGACAGTATGTTCGTCTTTTTCAATTTTTTTTAATAAACTTGAAGAAGACAGACATACTGTCGAAATATTGTTTAACATTATTAAAAGCAGTGTTTTTTATTTTCTTTTTCTTAAATCGCGCTTTTTTTTAACTGTTGAAAAATATTGGTTACGTTAATCAATTTGTCTTTCATTATTATTATTTGGGTTACTTAATAATAAAAGCGATAAAAAATAAACAAAACGAATCTAAATGAAACTGACTCGATTATATTATACCTAAACATATTAAACACATTATTATATACCTAAACATATTAAACACATTATTATATACCTAAACACATTAAACACATTATGTTATACCTAAACACATTAAAAGAATAATTTAAAAGTTTAAAATATCAGCGTCTCCTCTTCTTCATGCGCATGTGTAGTTACATCAACGTAAACATCATTTTAGTCCGATGAAATCCTAAAGGGCAAAACACAACACACGAAAAGTTTTTTTTCCACTTTGTCATTGATGTTCCTAACACTGTTAAAATATTTAAAAAATTATATATCATTTTCTCCTCCACCAGACTATGCTCTCTCTCTCTCTCTCTCTCTCTCTCTCTCTCTCTCTCTCTCTCTCTTGGAAACTGTAACTATGGCCTGCTTACAATAGTGGCAGTATAACCCACATGTTGGCTTTGTGGGTTTTGAAAAAATACAAATATGCCTGAGCTGGCATCTGCAACAGGGATTAGCTTATAATCCTCGTATAATCTGATACGAGCAGCTATTTACGTATGTTATTTATGTCTCCTAAATGTTCGAATCCTGGATAGACACTTGAAAAAATCGTTCGAATTGCGGTTGCAGCTTTCAGACTATATTTGAGAAAAGCATGAATCTATCTCCCTGTGTTTTGCCATGTTACCAGCTACTTCATTGACATTAGATGGTAGAGAAGAAAACGTAGTTTGAGTGGCTATATGGGAAAGATAATTCTTCAGAATTACTCACAGTAGCTGCTATATTCATTATGAGTTACATCAGATAGAAGTGTTTTAAATATAGATTTTTTACAGTGATGTTCCCTCTCTACAAGCCCCGGGTGCCACTCGAGGTAGAGGGTTACAGATATGTGAGGAAGGTAATGGTTAATCCCAGACTTGAAGAGGCCAAGATTGTATTGATCGGGAAAACACGCTATTGAGAGAGCCAGTTCCACAGAACAGCGATTCGCGAGAAGAAGCTACTCAAGTGGAACTTTCATCTCACAAATGGAATATAAAGGGAATGGTGATGGTTTGCTACAATGTGTGTAGCATGTCGGCTCCTAGCCGTGAAGGTTGGACTGGTGGAACTCGGGAATGTAGATCGTCTAAGCATTTTCCATGGATAGACCAATGAGAGAATTGCAACGTTTTGTCTGTGGGAAAGGAATTGTAGGATGGGAAATAATTCATCACCCACAAGGACGCAGTGACTCTTTTGGATTCTATCGAGACACGAAAGTGAAGACTTGGCAGCTCCTGCCCTTATAAGACAGCAGTAATTCATTTTCGGCCTGATCTGGACCATGTAAAGGTAGAGGATATCAGGAGGAGCAAGGCACAGAGGACCGACAATTTTTCCAGGATCTTTAATGATTGATCATATGGACGAATTTCACTTGTGGTCTGGATTGACTTTAGGTGCAAATAGGCGTCCATCGAGACCGCTGCAAGTTCTGGGTCTGTTCGGGGACGAAGTCTCAAGTTTTGAACCTTATTTTAGCTTAGATATAACTCTGGTTGAGTTTAAACACCAAAAGGTGTTCATCGAAACTGGTTCAAGTTCTGGGTCTGTTCGGGGACGAATTCTCAAGTTTTGAAACTTATTTTAGCTTAGATATAACCCTGGCTGAGTTTAAAGCCCAAAAGTTGTTCATCGAGACTGGTTCATGTTCTGAGTCTGTTCGGGGACGAATTCTCATGTTTTGAAACTTATTTTAGCTTAGATATAACCCTGGTTGAGTTTAAAGCCCAAAAGGTGTTCATCGAGACTGGTTCAAGTTCTGGGTCTGTTCGGTGACGAATTCTCAAGTTTTGAAACTTATTTTAGCTTAGATATAACCTTGGTTGAGTTTAAAGCCCCAAAAGGTGTTCATCGAGATTGGTTCAAGTTCGGGGTCTGTTCGGGGACGAATTCTCAAGTTTTGAAATTTATTTTTAGCTTATATATAACCCTGGTTGAGTTGAAAGCCCAAAAGTTGTTCATCGAGACTAGTTCAAGTTCTGGGTCTGTTCGGGGACGAATTCTCAAGTTTTGAACCTTATTTCAGCTTAGATATAACTCTGGTTGAGTTTAAAGCGCAAAAGGTGTTCATCGTGACTGGTTCAAGTTCTGGGTCTGTTCGGGGACGAATGCTCAAGTTTTGAAACTTATTTTAGCTTAGATATAACCATGGTAGAGTTTAAAGCCCAAAAGGTGTTCATCGAGACTGGTTCAATTTCTGGGTTTGTTCGGAGACGAATTCTCAAGTTTTGAAATTTATTTTAGCTTAGATATAACCCTGGTTGAGTTTAAAGCCCAAAGGGTGTTCATCGAGACTTGTTAAAGTTCTGGGTCTGTTCGGGGACGAATTTTCAAGTATTGAACCTTATTTTAGCTTAGATATAACACTGGTAGAGTTTAAAGCCCAAAAGGTGTTCATCGAGACTTGTTCAAGTTCTGGGTCTGTTCGGGGACGAATTCTCAAGTTTTGAAACTTATTTTAGCTTAGATATAACCCTGGTTGAGTTTAAAGACCAATAGATGTTTATCGAGACTGGTTCAATTTCTGGTTCTGTTCGGGGACGAATTCTCAAGTTTTGAAACATTTTATCTTAGATATATCCCTGGTTGAGTTAAAAGCCCAAACGTTGTTCATCGAGACTGGTTCAAGTTATGAGTCAGTTCGGTGACGAATTCTCAAGTTTTGAAGCTTATTTTAGCTTAGATATAACCCTGGTTGAGTTTAAAGTCCAATAAGTGTTCATCGAGACTGGTTCAAGTTCTTGGTCTGTTCGGGGACGAATTCTCAAGCTTTGAAATTTATTTTAGCTTAGATATAACCCTGGTTGACTTTAAAGCCTAAAAGGTGTTCATCGAGAGTGGTTCATGTTCTGGGTCTGTTCGGGGACGAATTCTCAAATTTTGAAACTTATTTTAGCTTAGATATAACCCTGGTTGAGTTTAAAGGCCAATAGGTGTTCATCGAGACTGGTTCAAGTTCTGGGTCTGTTCGGTGACGAATTCTCATGTTTTTAAACTTATTTTAGCTTAGATATAACCCTGGTTGAGTTTAAAGCCCAAAAGTTGATCATCGAGACTGGTTCAAGTTCTGGGTCTGTTCGGGGACGAATTCTCAATTTTTGAAACTTATTTTAGCTTAGATATAACCCTGGTTGAGTTTAAAGCCCAAAAGGTGTTCATCGAGATTGGTTCAAGTTCTGGGTCTGTTCGGGGACGAATTCTCAAGTTTTGAAACTTATTTTTAGCTTATATATAACCCTGGTTGAGTTGAAAGCCCAAAAGTTGTTCATCGAGACTAGTTCAAGTTCTGGGTCTGTTCGGGGACGAATTCTCAAGTTTTGAACCTTATTTTAGCTTAGATATAACTCTGGTTGAGTTTAAACACCAAAAGAGGTTCATCGAAACTGGTTCAAGTTCTGGGTCTGTTCGGGGACGAATTCTCAAGTTTTTAAACTTATTTTAGCTTAGATATAACCCTGGTAGAGTTTAAAGCCCAAAAGGTGTTCATCGAGACTGGTTCAATTTCTGGGTTTGTTCGGAGACGAATTCTCAAGTTTTGAAATTTATTTTAGCTTAGATATAACCCTGGTTGAGTTTAAAGCCCAAAGGGTGTTCATCGAGACTTGTTAAAGTTCTGGGTCTGTTCGGGGACGAATTCTCAAGTATTGAACCTTATTTTAGCTTAGATATAACCCTGGTTGAGTTTAAAGCCCAAAAGGTGTTCATCGAGAGTGGTTCATGTTCTGGGTCTGTTCGGGGACGAATTCTCAAGTTTTGAAACTTATTTTAGCTTAGATATAACCCTGGTTGAGTTTAAAGGCCAATAGGTGTTCATCGAGACTGGTTCAAGTTCTGGGTCTGTTCGGGGACGAATTCTCAAGTTTTGAAACTTATTTTAGCTTAGATATAACCCTGGTTGAGTTTAAAGGCCAATAGGTGTTCATCGAGACTGGTTCAAGTTCTGGGTCTGTTCGGGGACGAATTCTCAAGTTTTGAAACTTATTTTAGCTTAGATATAACCCTGGTTGTGGTTAAAGCCCAAAAGTTGTTCATCGAGACTGGTACAATTTCTTGGTCTGTTCGGAGACGAATTCTCAAGTTTTGAAATTTTTTTTTAGCTTAGATATAACCCTGGTTGAGTTTAAAGCCCAAAAGGTGTTCATCAAGACTTGTTCAAGTTCTGGGTCTGTTCGGGGACAAATTCTCAAGTTTTGAAACTTATTTTAGCTTAGATATAACCCTGGTTGAGTTTAAAGCCCAAAAGGTGTTCATCGAGACTTGTTCAAGTTCTGGCTCTGTTCGGGGACGAATTCTCAAGTTTTGAAACTTATTTTAGCTTAGATATAACCCTGGTTGAGTTTAAAGCCCAATAGATGTTTATCGAGACTGGTTCAATTTCTGGTTCTGTTCGGGGACGAATTCTCAAGTTTTGAAACATTTTATCTTAGATATATCCCTGGTTGGGTTAAAAGCCCAAACGTTGTTCATCGAGACTGGTTCAAGTTATGGGTCTGTTCGGTGACGAATTCTCAAGTTTTGAAGTTTATTTTAGCTTAGATATAACCGTGGTTGAGTTTAAAGTCCAATAAGTGTTCATCGAGACTGGTTCAAGTTCTTGGTCTGTTCGGGGACGAATTCTCAAGCTTTAAAATTTATTTTAGCTTAGATATAACCCTGGTTGAGTTTAAAGCCCAAAAGGTGTTCATCGAGAGTGGTTCATGTTCTGGGTCTGTTCGGGGACGAATTCTCAAATTTTGAAACTTATTTTAGCTTAGATATAACCCTGGTTGAGTTTAAAGGCCAATAGGTGTTCATCGAGACTGGTTCAAGTTCTGGGTCTGTTCGGGGGCGAATTCTCAAGTTTTGAAACTTATTTTAGCTTAGATATAACCCTGGTTGAGTTTAAAGCCCAAAAGTTGTTCATCGAGACTGGTTCAAGTTCTGGGTCTGTTCGGGGACGAATTCTCAAGTGTTGAAACTTATTTTAGCTTAGATATAACCCTGGTTGAGTTTAAAGCCCAAAAGGTGTTCATCGAGATTGGTTCAAGTTCTGGGTCTGTTCGGGGACGAATTCTCAAGTTTTGAAACTTATTTTAGCTTAGATATAACCCTGGTTGAGTTTAAAGCCCAAAAGGTGTTCATCGAGATTGGTTCAAGTTCTGGGTCTGTTCGGGGACGAATTCTCAAGTTTTGAAATTTATTTTTAGCTTATATATAACCCTGGTTGAGTTGAAAGCCCAAAAGTTGTTCATCGAGACTAGTTCAAGTTCTGGGTCTGTTCGGGGACGAATTCTCAAGTTTTGAACCTTATTTTAGCTTAGATATAACTCTGGTGGAGTTTAAAGCGCAAAAGATGTTCATCGTGACTGATTCAAGTTCTGGGTCTGTTCGGGGACGAATGCTCAAGTTTTGAAACTTATTTTAGCTTAGATATAACCCTGGTAGAGTTTAAAGCCCAAAAGGTGTTCATCGAGACTGGTTCAATTTCTGGGTTTGTTCGGAGACGAATTCTCAAGTTTTGAAATTTATTTTAGCTTAGATATAACCCTGGTTGAGTTTAAAGCCCAAAGGGTGTTCATCGAGACTTGTTAAAGTTCTGGGTCTGTTCGGGGACGAATTCTCAAGTTTTGAAACTTATTTTAGCTTAGATATAACATGGTTGAGTTTAAAGCCCAAAACGTGTTCATCGAGATTGGTTCAAGTTCTGGGTCAGTTCGGGGACGAATTCTCATGTTTTGAATTTTATTTTTAGCTCATATATAACCCTGGTTGAGTTTAAAGCCCAAAAGTTGTTCATCGAGACTAGTTCAAGTTCTGGGTCTGTTCGGGGACGAATTCTCAAGTTTTGAACCTTATTTTAGCTAAGATATAACTCTGGTGGAGTTTAAAGCGCAAAAGATGTTCATCGTGACTGATTCAAGTTCTGGGTCTGTTCGGGGACGAATGCTCAAGTTTTGAAACTTATTTTAGCTTAGATATAACCCTGGTTGTGGTTAAAGCCCAAAAGTTGTTCATCGAGACTGGTTTAATTTCTGGGTCTGTTCGGAGACGAATTCTCAAGTTTTGAAATTTATTTTAGCTTAGATATAACCCTGGTTGAGTTTAAAGCCCAAAAGTTGTTCATCGAGACTTTTTTAAGTTCTGGGTCTGTTCGGGGACGAATTCTCAAGTTTTGAACCTTATTTTAGCTTAGATATAACCCTGGTTGAGTTTAAAGCCCAAAAGGTGTTCATCGAGATTTGTTCAAGTTCTGGGTCTGTTCGGGGACGAATTCTCAAGTTTTGAACCTTATTTTAGCTTAGATATAACCCTGGTTGAGTTTAAAGCCCAAAAGGTGTTCATCGAGACTGGTTCAAGTTCTGGGTCTGTTCGGAGACGAATTCTTACGTTTTGAAACTTATTTTAGCTTAGATATAACCCTGGTTGAGTTTAAAGCCCAATAGATGTTTATCGAGACTGGTTCAATTTCTGGTTCTGTTCGGGGACGAATTCTCAAGTTTTGAAACATTTTATCTTAGATATATCACTGGTTGAGTTAAAAGCCCAAACGTTGTTCATCGAGACTGGTTCAAGTTATGGGTCTGTTCGGTGACGAATTCTCAAGTTTTGAAGCTTATTTTAGCTTAGATATAACCCTGGTTGAGTTTAAAGCCCAAAAGGTGTTCATCGAGACTTGTTCAAGTTCTGGGTCTGTTCGGGGACGAATTCTCAAGCTTTGAAATTTATTTTAGCTTAGATATAACCCTGGTTGAGTTTAAAGCCCAAAAGGTGTTCATCGAGAGTGGTTCATGTTCTGGGTCTGTTCGAGGACGAATTCTCAAATTTTGAAACTTATTTTAGCTTAGATATAACCCTGGTTGAGTTGAAAGCCCAAAAGTTGTTCATCGAGACTAGTTCAAGTTCTGGGTCTGTTCGGGGACGAATTCTCAAGTTTTGAAGCTTATTTTAGCTTAGATATAACTCTGGTTGAATTTAAACACCAAAAGGTGTTCATCGAGACTGGTTCAAGTGCTGGGTCTGTTCGGGGACGAATTCTCAAGTTTTGAAACATTTTAGCTTAGATATAACCCTGGTTGAGTTTAAAGCCCAAAAGGTGTTCATCGAGACTGGTTCAAGTTCTGGGTCTGTTCGGGGACGAATTCTCAAGTTTTGAAACTTATTTTAGCTTAGATATAACCTGGTTGAGTTTAAAAGCCCAAAAGGTGTTCATCGAGACTGGTTCAATTTCTGGGTCTGTTCGGAGAGGAATTCTCAAGTTTTGAAATTTATTTTAGCTTAGATATAACCCTGGTTGAGTTTAAACCCCAAAAGTTGTTCATCGAGACTTGTTAAAGTTCTGGGTCTGTTCGGGGACGAATTCTCAAGTGTTGAAACTTATTTTAGCTTAGATATAACCCTGGTTGAGTTTAAAGCCCAAAAGGTGTTCATCGAGACTGGTTCAAGTTCTGGGTCTGTTCGGAGACGAATTCTCAAGTTTTGAAATTTATTTCAGCTTAGATATAACCCTGGTTGAGTTTAAAGCCCAACAGGTGTTCATCGAGACTTGTTAAAGCTCTGGGTCTGTTCGGGGACGAATTCTCAAGTGTTGAACCTTATTTTAGCTTAGATATAACCCTGGTTGAGTTTAAAGCCTAAAAGGTGTTCATCGAAACTGGTTCAAGTTCTGGGTCTGTTCGGGGACGAATTCTCAAGTTTTGAAACTTATTTTAGCTTAGATATAACCCTGGTTGAGTTTAAAGCCCAAAAGTTGTTCATCGAGACTGGTTCATGTTCTGGGTCTGTTCGGGGACGAATTCTCATGTTTTGAAACTTATTTTAGTTTAGATATAACCCTGGTTGAATTTAAAGCCCAAAAGGTGTTCATCGAGACTGGTTCAAGTTCTGGGTCTGTTCGGGGACGAATTCTCAAGTTTTGAAACTTATTTTAGCTTAGATATAACCCTGGTTGAGTTTAAAGCCCAAAAGGTGTTCATCGAGACCGGTTCAATTTCTGGGTCTGTTCGGAGACGAATTCTCAAGTTTTGAAATTTATTTTAGCTTAGATATAACCCTGGTTGAGTTTAAACCCCAAAAGTTGTTCATCGAGACTTGTTACAGTACTGGGTCTGTTCGGGGACGAATTCTCAAGTTTTGAAGCTTATTTTAGCTTAGATATAACCCTGGTTGAGTTTAAAGTCCAATAGGTGGTCATCGAGACTGGTTCAAGTTCTGGGTCTGTTCGGGGACGAATTCTCAAGTTTTGAAATTTATTTTAGCTTAGATATAACCCTGGTTGAGTTTAAAGCCCAAAAGGTATTCATCAAGAGTTGTTCATGTTCTGGGTCTGTTCGGGGACGAATTCTCAAGTTTTGAAACTTATTTTAGCTTAGATATAACCCTGGTTGAGTTTAAAGGCCAATAGGTGTTCATCGAGACTGGTTCAAGTTCTGGGTCTGTTCGGGGACGAATTCTCAAGTTTTGAAACTTATTTTAGCTTAGATATAACCCTGGTTGAGTTTAAAGCCCAAAAGTTGTTCATCGAGACTGGATCAAGTTCTGGGTCTGTTCGGGGACGAATTCTCAAGTGTTGAAGCTTATTTTAAACAGATATAACTCTGGTTGAATTTAAACACCAAAGGTGTTCATCGAGACTGGTTCAAGTGCTGGGTCTGTTCGGGGACGAATTCTCAAGTTTTGAAACATTTTAGCTTAGATATAACCCTGGTTGAGTTTAAAGCCCAAAAGGTGTTCATCGAGACTGGTTCAAGTTCTGGGTCTGTTCGGGGACGAATTCTCAAGTTTTGAAACTTATTTTAGCTTAGATATAACCCTGGTTGAGTTTAAAGCCCAAAAGGTGTTCATCGAGACTGGTTCAATTTCTGGGTCTGTTCGGAGACGAATTCTCAAGTTTTGAAATTTATTTTAGCTTAGATATAACCCTGGTTGAGTTTAAACCCCAAAAGGTGTTCATCGAGACTTGTTAAAGTTCTGGGTCTGTTCGGTGACGAATTCTCAAGTGTTGAACCTTATTTTAGCTTAGATATAACCTTGGTTGAGTTTAAAGCCCAAAAGGTGTTCATCGAGACTGGTTCAAGTTCTGGGTCTGTTCGGGGACGAATTCTCAAGTTTTGAAGCTTATTTTAGCTTAGATATAACCCTGGTTGAGTTTAAAGTCCAATAGGTGGTCATCAAGACTGGTTCAAGTTCTGGGTCTGTTCGGGGACGAATTCTCAAGTTTTGAAATTTATTTTAGCTTAGATATAACCCTGGTTGAGTTTAAAGCCCAAAAGGTATTCATCGAGAGTTGTTCATGTTCTGGGTCTGTTCGGGGACGAATTCTCAAGTTTTGAAACTTATTTTAGCTTAGATATAACCCTGGTTGAGTTTAAAGGCCAATAAGTGTTCATCGAGACTTGTTCAAGTTCTGGGTCTGTTCGGGGACGAATTCTCAAGTTTTGAAACTTATTTTAGCTTAGATATAACCCTGGTTGAGTTTAAAGCCCAAAAGTTGTTCATCGAGACTGGATCAAGTTCTGGGTCTGTTCGGGGACGAATTCTCAAGTTTTGAAACTTATTTTAGCTTAGATATAACCCTGGTTGAGTTTAAAGCCCAAAAGGTGTTCATCGAGACTTGTTAAAGTTCTGGGTCTGTTCGGGGAGGAATTCTCAAGTCATGAAACTTATTTTAGCTTAGATATAACCCTGGTTGAGTTTAAAGCCCAAAAGTTGTTCATCGAGACTGGTTCAAGTTCTGGGTCTGTTCGGGGACGAATTCTCAAGTTTTGAAACTTATTTTAGCTTAGATATATCCCTGGTTGAGTTTAAAGCCCAAAAGTTGTTCATCGAGACTGGTTCATGTTCTGGGTCTGTTCAGGGACGAATTCTCATGTTTTGAAACTTATTTTAGCTTAGATATAACCCTGGTTGAGGTGAAAGCCCAAAAGTTGTTCATCGAGACTAGTTCAAGTTCTGGGTCTGTTCGGGGACGTATTCTCAAGTTTTGAAACTTATTTTAGCTTAGATATAACCCTGGTTGAGTTTAAAGCCCAAAAGTTGTTCATCGAGACTTGTTCAAGTTCTGGGTCTGTTCGGGGACGAATTCTCAAGCGTTGAAATTATTTTAGCTTAGATATAACCCAGGTTGAGTTTAAAGCCCAAAAGGTGTTCATGATTGGTTCATGTTCTGGGTCTGTTCAGGGACGAATTCTCATGTTTTGAAACTTATTTTAGCTTAGATATAACACTGGTTGAGTTTAAAGCCCAATAGATGTTCATCGAGACTGGTTCAAGTTATGGGTCTGTTCGGTGACGAATTCTCAAGTTTTGAAGCTTATTTTTGCTTAGATATAACCCTGGTTGAGTTTAAAGTCCAATAGGTGGTCATCAAGACTGGTTCAAGTTCTGGGTCTGTTCGGGGACAATTCTCAAGTTTTGAAATTTATTTTAGCTTAGATATAACCCTGGTTGTTCGTTTAAAAACTTTTTTAGCCCAAATAACCCTGGTATTCATCGAGAGTTGTTCATGTTCTGGGTCTGTTCGGGGGACGAATTCTCAAGTTTTGAAACTTTTTTTAGCTTAGATATAACCCTGGTTGAGTTTAAAGGCCAATAGGTGTTCATCGAGACTTGTTCAAGTTCTGGGTCTGTTCAGGGACGAATTCTCAAGTTTTGAAACTTATTTTAGCTTAGATATAACCCTGGTTGAGTTTAAAGCCAAAAAGTTGTTCATCGAGACTGGATCCCTGGTTGAAAAGCCCAAAAGTTCTGGGTCTGTTCGGGGACGAATTCTCAAGTTTTGAAACTTATTTTTAGCTTAGATATAACCCTGGTTGAGTTTAAAGCCCAAAATGTGTTCATCGAGACTAGTTCAAGTTCTGGGTCTGTTCCCTGGGGACGTATTCTCAAGTTTTGAAACTTCATTTTAGCTTAGATATAACCCTGGTTGAGTTTAAAAGCCCAAAAGTTGTTCATCGAGACTTGTTCAAGTTCTGGGTCTGTTCGGGGACGAATTCTCAAGCGTTGAAATTATTTTAGCTTAGATATAACCCAGGTTGAGTTTAAAGCCCAAAAGGTGTTCATCATGATTGGTTCATGTTCTGGGTCTGTTCAGGGACGAATTCTCAAGTTTTGAAACTTATTTTAGCTTAGATATAACCCTGGTTGAGTTTAAAGCCCAAAATGTGTTCATCGAGACTTGTTCAAGTTCTGGGTCTGTTCGGGGACGAATTCTCAAGTGTTGAAACTTATTTTAGCTTAGATATAACCCTGGTTGAGTTTAAAGCCCAAAAGGTGTTCATCGAGACTTGTTAAAGTTCTGGGTCTGTTCGGGGAGGAATTCTCAAGTCATGAAACTTATTTTTTAGCTTAGATATAACCCTGGTTGAGTTTAAAGCCCAAAAGTTGTTCATCGAGACTGGTTCAAGTTCTGGGTCTGTTCGGGGACGAATTCTCAAGTTTTGAAACTTATTTTAGCTTAGATATATCCCTGGTTGAGTTTAAAGCCCAAAAGTTGTTCATCGAGACTGGTTCATGTTCTGGGTCTGTTCAGGGACGAATTCTCATGTTTTGAAACTTATTTCAGCTTAGATATAACCCTGGTTGAGTTTAAAGCCCAAAAGGTGTTCATCGAGTCTGGTTCAAGTTCTGGGTCTGTTCGGGGACGAATTCTCAAGTTTTGAAACTTATTTTAGCTTAGATATAACCCTGGTTGAGTTTAAAGCCCAAAAGGTGTCCATCGAGATTGGTTCAAGTTCTGGGTCTGTTCGGGGACGAATTCTCAAGTTTTGAAACTTATTTTTAGCTTATATATAACCCTGGTTGAGTTGAAAGCCCAAAAGTTGTTCATCGAGACTAGTTCAAGTTCTGGGTCTGTTCGGGGACGTATTCTCAAGTTTTGAAACTTATTTTAGCTTAGATATAACCCTGGTTGAGTTTAAAGCCCAAAAGTTGTTCATCGAGACTTGTTCAAGTTCTGGGTCTGTTCGGGGACGAATTCTCAAGCGTTGAAATTATTTTAGCTTAGATATAACCCAGGTTGAGTTTAAAGCCCAAAAGGTGTTCATCATGATTGGTTAATGTTCTGGGTCTGTTCAGGGACGAATTCGCAAGTCATGAAACTTATTTTAGCTTAGATATAACCCTGGTTGAGTTTAAAGCCCAAAAGTTGTTCATCGAGACTTGTTCAAGTTCTGGGTCTGTTCGGGGACGAATTCTCACGTCATGAAACTTATTTTAGCTTAGATATAACCCTGGTTGAGTTTAAAGCCCAAAAGTTGTTCATCGAGACTGGTTCAAGTTCTGGGTCTGTTCGGGGACGAATTCTCAAGTTTTGAAACTTATTTTAGCTTAGATATAACCCTGGTTGAGTTTAAAGCCCAAAAGTTGTTCATCGAGACTGGTTCATGTTCTGGGTCTGTTCAGGGACGAATTCTCATGTTTTGAAACTTATTTTAGCTTAGATATAACCCTGGTTGAGTTTAAAGCCCAAAAGGCGTTCATCGAGACTGGTGCAATTTCTGGGTCTGTTCGGAGACGAATTCTCAAGTTTTGAAATTTATTTTAGCTTAGATATAACCCTGGTTGAGTTTAAAGCCCAAAAGGTGTTCATCGAGACTGGTTCTAGTTCTGGGTCTGTTCGGGGACGAATTCTCAAGTGCTGAAACTTATTTTACCTTAGATATATCCCTGGTTGAGTTAAAAGCCCAAACGTTGTTCATCGAGACTGGTTCAAGTTATGGGTCTGTTCGGTGACGAATTCTCAAGTTTTGAAACTTATTTTAGCTTAGATATAACCCTGGTTGAGTTTAAAGTCCAATAGGTGCTCATCGAGAGTGGTTCATGTTAAGGGTCTGTTCGGGGACGTATTCTCAAGTTTTGAAACTTATTTTAGCTTAGATATAACCCTGGTTGAGTTTAAAGCCCAAAAGGTGTTCATCGAGACTGGTTCAAGTTCTGGGTCTGTTCGGGGACGAATTCTCAAGTTTTGAAACTTATTTTAGCTTAGATATAACCCTGGTTGAGTTTAAAGCCCAAAAGGTGTCCATCGGGATTGGTTCAAGTTCTGGGTCTGTTCGGGGACGAATTCTCAAGTTTTGAAACTTATTTTTAGCTTATATATAACCCTGGTTGAGTTTAAAGCCCAAAAGTTGTTCATCGAGACTAGTTCAAGTTCTGGGTCTGTTCGGGGACGTATTCTCAAGTTTTGAAACTTATTTTAGCTTAGATATAACCCTGGTTGAGTTTAAAGCCCAAAAGGTGTTCATCGAGACTGGTTCAAGTTCTGGGTCTGTTCGGGGACGAATTCTCAAGTTTTGAAACTTATTTTAGCTTAGATATAACACTGGTTGAGTTTAAAGCCCAAAAGGTGTTCATCGAGACTGGTTCAATTTCTGGGTCTGTTCAGGGACGAATTCTCATGTTTTGAAACTTATTTTAGCTTAGATATAACACTGGTTGAGTTTAAAGCCCAATAGATGTTCATCGAGACTGGTTCAATTTCTGGCTCTGTTCGGGGATGAATTCTCAAGTTTTGAAACATTTTAGCTTAGATATATCCCTGGTTGAGTTAAAAGCCCAAACGTTGTTCATCGAGACTGGTTCAAGTTATGGGTCTGTTCGGTGACGAATTCTCAAATTTTGAAGTTTATTTTAGCTTAGATATAACCCTGGTTAAGTTTAAATTCCAAAAGGTGTTCATCGAGAGTGGTTCATGTTCTGGGTCTGTTCGGAGACGAATTCTCAAGTTTTGAAACTTATTTTAGCTTAGATATAACCCTGGTTGAGTTTAAAGCCCAAAAGGTGTTCATCGAGACTGGTTCAAGTTCTGGGTCTGTTCGGGGACGAATTCTCAAGTTTTGAAACTTATTTAAGCTTAGATATAAGCCTGGTTGAGTTTAAAGCCCAATAGGTGTTCATCGAGACTGGTTCAAGTTCTGGGTCTGTTCTGGGACGAATTCTCAAGTTTTGAAACTTTTTTTAGCTTAGATATAACCCTGGTTGAGTTTAAAGCCCAATAGGTGTTCATCGAGATTGGTTCAAGTTCTGGGTCTGTTCGGGGACGAATTTTAGCTTAGGTATAACACTGATTGAATTTATAGCCCACTAGGTGCTCGTGGCACGAAGCCTGCCTGATTGGTGTCTGTTCGGAGTCCGATCGACGATAATGGAATATAACTAGTTTGATTTCAGCGGCATTGTATGTAACCATCCAGTTTTCCCTCTACTGAGACGTTAGAGATATATCAGAGAAAGTAGAGATCAGCTGCCAATCAATGGCCATCATGTACAGGGAGCGATACGGTGAACCAACTATTTTCCAGCATCTTTAACGATGGATCGTATGTACGAGTTCCATTTGAGGTCACGGATGAGTCTAAAGCCTTATAGTTTCTCAAGGTAAGGAACCTATCTGACTGGTGGTAGTTCGGTGGTTCGATTGGCGATGATAGAAGATAGAATGAGGGGTCATGTGCTTACTGGAACGGTACAAGGAGCCGACCATTTTTCCTGTATCTTTGGCGATGGATTGTATGTAAAAGTTCCATTTGGTGTCAGGGGTGAATTTCAGGCCCAATAGTCTCTCAAGGCTCGGAGCCTCCCCGAGTTTACATCCGTTCATCGTAATTAGCGGTAGTTCGGGGTTCGATCGGCAATGATGGAATGTTACTAGTTTGGTTTTCGAGGGATTGAATGTGACCAGCCAGTTTTTCCCGCCCCTGAGACGTTAGAGCTCGGTCAGAGGAGAGATCAGAATGTGATTTTATTTAAGAAATACTTTTCTTTTGCAGAAGTCAACTCCCTCATCAGATTTTCCTCTGCGGCATCCAGCACTCCTCAGTCCCCTGGCTGCACCTGATGCTATCAATATGTATGTCAAGGTAAGCACATCAATACATTCTTATTATTAAAAAATAAAAATATATAAAAAGTATGACCTGCTGCATGGTCAGGTCGCTTGGCTCTCCCACCAGGGTTTTTTTTTTTTTACAAGGAAGAGGATACATACATAGGATTAAACACAAGACCTGTTAAAGGGGGGGATCCTTTCCTGAGATCAACGACTACATAGTACAGTCGGAGAGTATGTAGAAATATATGGCTTGGGGTCCAGGTGCTCGGTTAGCCCGGGGGTGGGGCTCTTAGCCTAGGAGAAGTAAAACTCTGATATAGCACCTGCGGTTTGACAGCATCCAATGGTGTTGATTGGGTGCATACCATTCTTCCTTAGGCCAACTACTATTAACAATGTTTAAATTTCTGACGATTAAATAAATATGCTTTTTTTTTTTAAAATAAATATGCATTTTCGGGTTTTTTGAAAAATAAATATGCATTTTCGTTTGTTTTTTTTTTAAATAAATATGCATTTTCGGTTATTTTTTAATAAATATAAATATTCGAATTTTCTCAAAAATAAATATGCATTTTCGGTTATTTTTTAATAAATATAAATATTCGAATTTTCTCAAAAATAAATATGCATTTTCAGTTATTTTTTTTAATAAATATGAATTTTCGGATTTTCTCAAAAATAAATATGAATTTTCGGTTTTATTTTAAACAAATATGCATTTTCGATTTTTCTTTTAATAATAGGGATTTTCGTTTTTTTTTTATAAACATGCATTTTCATTTTTGTTTTTTAAAATTAAATATGCGTTTTCGAGGGTTTTATTCTGTACCAAAAACTGCGAGATTTCTTCCTGAATATCTTTCGACTGGCCATCGAATAATCGGAATTCTTTTCGTGCAAAATCCCAGAATCTTTTTTTAACAAAGTATTTTTTTTTCCTGCCCGGAAGCAAGGAGAATGGTTCCAAGTAACTAAAAAATCTTTAAAGAAAGAATTTCAACTAAATTTGCAAACTTGAACAATTTCGTGGCCGGTAATAAAGCCACAGGAAAAAAGTCACAAAAAAAAAACAATTTTGGCTCGGAAAAAAGCCACATGAACAAAAAGTTAATTTTTATCTTTATATATGTTAAATATTTACATATATATTCAGTGATTTTAATGCCGATGATTAAAACGAATATTCCATTAAAAAAACTCATTAATTTACCATCAGTTCTGCATATTCCTGATTGACATATTTAACCTTAAAAAAAATGAGAATTCCATAGTTAACCTTTTAATAAAAAAAGACACAGAAACAATGCTAACATTGTCCGGTTTCCTTTGTTTTCTGTGACTTTTTTATCTGATTTCGTTTCAACGTGATATGACCGTAAACCATTACCTCCGATGAGATAGAGAAAACAAAAAATTATCTTGTTGATTTTGCTTGTCGGCATATCAACTTCCATGGGTTATTTAATACCGAAATCTAAATATTTTGTAGGTAATTTTACGTTTTCAACTACAGACATTTTATACATAATTTTATGCTTTGAAAGTAAAGGCATATTTTTTTAATTATATAGTTTGTAGATCATAAAACGTATTGCTAGTAATTTTTTTTATAAAAAATGTATTATTAATAAATGTTTTTATAAAAAAAATGTATTGCTGATAATTTAAGTATAAAATGTATTTTACCCTTCTAGCGTTGCATTGTTGGTCATTTTGCTATAAAAATGAATTGTTTGTCATTTTTTTTAATAAAATGTACTGTTGATTTTTCTTTGGGGTTAACTATTTGCCCATAGCTTGGACCCTAACAATTGCTACCACGCCGGGTCAGAGTGGAACAATAGCAATTAAGAGTTGGTTCCACGCTCCTCATTTCCCGATCAGAGGCCTTGCTGCTGGATGTAGTTTATCGTCAAGAAAAGCAAATAAGTTCAAAGGTCGATAAATTACCTAAGTTTTCAAGATTTAAAAAACGCGAAATATTTGTAACATCAATCTAGAATTTAGCCTTATCAACAATTTTCTGTCCTTGCTTTCATTGTTTGTTTTTCTTGTATTTTTTCTTTATTGTATTTTGTTAAAATAAAACCCTGTAAAACATACAATTGGTAAAAATGTGTAGGAGACAGGCTCCCTTCCTCGTCCCCCTCGTTCGCTGACCCTGCTTGATTAAAACAGAAGAAATGAAGAAATTAAACCAATAAGTTAGTGCCTAAAACGAACAATGGTAGATACATTTTGTTTTTCATTTTTTCATAGATTCTTTGTTTTACTGGGGTTTTTTTTAAGGTATATCCAAACATCGATGAGAAGCAGACTGACTCTTCGTCTCAGTTAACCACGAAGATTCCATCTATACAGGTGGAAAAACCTGAAAATGACCATGCAAGCGATGAAAAGGTAAGCAATAAAAAAAATCTTTATTGCCGGTAAAGAGACATTGTAAATTTTGTTTTTCGGACAATCGAATCTCTTTTGCAAATTTTGTTTTTCGGATAATCGAATCTCTTTTGGGACTTTTGTTTTTCGGACAATCGAATCTCTTGTAAATTTTGTTTTTCGGACAATCAAATCTCTTTTGTAAATTTTGTTTTTCGGACAATCGAATCTCACGCGACGTTTCGACCGTTCACATTCTATGGTCATTTTCCTGTGTCTGGGAATTCTAGAAATGCATTGGCTAAGTGTAACAACTTACTTGGGGTTTGTGTGTCCAATCCCTGTATAGTAGTAGTAGTAGTAGTAGATATGTCTAGGAATTCTGGACATTTCCAATCATACCATCCAAAGAATAAAAGCATTGGCTAAGTGCATCTACTAACTTGAGGGGTGTGTGTTTCAGTCCCTGTATCAGTAATAGTAGATATTTTTATTTATTTTGAGACTAACCTGTGTAAATTAAGAGGATTTACTAATAATTTTAATGCTACTTTTCAGAACATGACCATTCCTAGATAGGAGGAAAGTTTTTCTATGCTTAGAAGAATTTTTTCTTGTTTCCTGGTAGAACATTGTCAAACGTAAATCAATATGAATAATACAAATCGTATAAAATATAAAAAAAAAACGAGTACAAATACTAATTGCCGTAACCATAAAATAAGAACTGCTAAACATCAAAAAATCTTAAATAAACTGAAATGTTCTCAGCAGATCTTTAGGTCATGAAACATGATTTAAAAACTTACTACAAACAACTACCTTCATCTAAGTCATTAAACTGTCATTCCTATCATGAAATTGCTCAGATGACACAAATATCAGGCCTAGTTATCTACCTGGCCGCTTGAGTTAAACGGCGCTTCGGTCAGTGTTTACACTTAGTGTATCAGCAGTTGGATGCGATATGTGTTGTAGGCTTAATAGAATACTGAATTTGCTTTACCCTTTTATTATTTTGTATTAAATTGACCATTTATGATAATTTTCAGTGCTACTTTTAATTTTTTTTTCCGTTGATGTTTGTCACAAGATTTTTTTAATTAAATAACTAGCTTAAAAGTCGAACTTTGAGCGGAATTTTAAGCTGGCTCCTGCGTAGGGCTAATTGGGACTTGAACCTAAAACCAAAGTGGTCTAGCTTTGAAAACAGAAATGATCATTTTGAAGAAATAACTTAGAATTCCTCAATTCAGTCCATGGAACTTCAAAACAAGTTAATTGACGTTAGCGAAAAGTTAAATAAAGAAGGAAGAAAGAAGGAGGAAAAAAAAAAGGAATGAAACAATGAAAACGAAAGTTTAAGCGACAAATAAGAAAAATAATAAAAAAAAACCTTTGAAAGAAAAAAGTGGAATATGTAAAAACGAAAAATACTGTAAATTACGACGTAAAAGTTGATCTGGTGTACAAGTCGACCTGGCGTACGAATCGACATCAAGATTTTTAGTTCAAAATTCAGAATTAGGCCTATACCTAACGTATAGGTCGACCCTCAATTCTATATATTCGATAATAATACATAATCTCTCCCAAATATTTATTTCAAAGAAAAGTAGTACCGTAAATTACGACGTACAAGGGGACCTGGCATACAAGTCGACCTCAAGATTTTTAGCTCAAAATTCTGAATTAGGCCTTATAGGCCGACTCCAAACATACAATAGGCTACCAGAGGCCCAAAACTTAGGCCTAGCGATATAGTAAATATATTGCATATTCAATAAACTGCCATTATGTGTCATCAACCTGTCATTCCTATCATGAAATTGCTCAGATGACGCGCATATCAGGCCTAATTGTCTGCCTGGCCGCCTGAATTAAACGGCGCTTCAGTCAGTGTTTACACTTGTACAGTGTATCAGTGGTTGGACGCGATGTGTGATGTAATATTAATAGAATACTGTATTTATGTTACTATTTTATTATTTCGTATTAATGTCTGTGTTAATATTCCAAATATGTTCACCAAACAAGTTCTAGTGGGATATATTTGTGGAAATCAACTGGAGTTAGGGTAAGTGGTGTCCAGTATTTGTTATAAGTGCTTGTTTACATCTCGGTGCTAAAGGTTTGCATTTTATACCCGCCATATAAATCGACCCCTATTTTTGGATAAAATTTTTTGGCTTGAAAACCCGATTTTATACATAGCAATTTACGCCAAATTAATGGATTAATGCTGTTGTTCCCAAATGGTACGACACGCCTCATAGGTGCAGCGGAAGCGGATAGCCGGTGAGGCGGAATGATTGAAAGACAATCAAAGAAACTATTTCAAAAAATTCTTAAGCCCAAAATAAATATAATCTCAAAATTTAAAATATTATTATGGATTATTTGTAATTGCATACATGAATCCCAGTATAAATAGTTATAAATAATTATAAACTGATTTTATCATTCTGATATTTTTGCATTATATTAAGCATTAAGAATATAGTAACTAGGGTCTTCATATTGGAAGACAGAGTTATCAATGATAATGCTCTGACTTCGAATCCGTGGTTATCTCCCTTTAAACATCTCTCTAGACCTTTTTTGCCAAAGAGATGCTTGTGCCTTTTCACCGGGACTTCTCTTTCCCTCAGATTAGGCCGAATATAAGAGATTGTTCATCAAAAACAAGTTCATATCTTTCATTAAATTTGTGTATGTTATATATTTGTAGTTGTAAAGAAAAGAAAAAGAAGCAAAAAAACTGTCAACTTATAGTAGCAACAAACGTCTGCAACAGATTTCTTGTCTCTCGACCTCAACACTTGTAGCCAAATCACAGTTCAAACGATAGTCCGTTGTAACAGTCCAACAGGCAACGTAGAAACGACAAAATGGGGTCACAAATCCAACCTTCACTTCTCACCAGTAAAAACGCGTGTTCGTCCACCAAGCTCAGAAAATCTAATCCCCACATTAGCGAAAAACAACGGCTCTTGTTCACCGAGAGATCTTTCTGATTGGTCACGCCATCCAGGGGAGGACATTAGCATCGATTCTGGTCCTTAAAGTAGATTTTTGCTAACTACTTTTTGGTAATTTTTCTTCGGCAGATCGCACACAAAACACGAACTCTTTTTCGAGGTAGCTGATTATTTCTTTCACTACAATATTATATTTATCGCACAATTAGTCTTTTTATTTATATATATTTACTTTTTTTCTCATAAAATTTGGTGAGGCGCCAGCAAATTTTAATTCCGAAAATACGGCTCAGAGTAAAAAACAAAGTTTGGGAAACCCTGGGTGAATGATTAAGATTTTGTAAACATATTATTGACTTTTTTGCATAAAATATAACGAAAATAGATTTTGCCCCAGTAGAGTTTCTCTTTGTTCAACATTCAAATCATCTTTTACTTATAATGCTGCTGCCTGCTTTCAACAGTTTGCCCCAGAAATCAAATTAAATACGTAAGACCAAACCTACTACAATAAAAAGAACTTGTTTTCTTTGAGAATGAATCGAAACTTAAGAATATTTAAACTTTATAAAACTTTGAATAAGGTTGTTGTCACATCTGGTCTGGTGCTCCTGCTATATATTTAGAAAATCTTGATAAAATCCAAAGAAGAATCTGCAATGTTATTGGTCCTAATCTGGCATCTCTAATTCAGTCACTTTCTCACCGGCCTGCCGTAGTTTCCCTGTGGTTTTCTATAAGTACTTTCAAGGTAATTGTTCTGAACTTTCCGCTATGGTAACTCGACTTTATGAATTTAAGTACAGTACTAGATTGATGACTAGGTCTCATCATTTTACAGCTGAAATGACCGCTAGATGTAACAGTTTCTTCTATCGCACTTCTCGCTTGTGGATCTCCCTTCCGGCTTCTTGCTTTCCAGTCAATTATGTTATGTTACGGGACATAATTTAGAATTTTAATTTTGATTTAAATTTGTGGTCTTCCATAGAATAAAATAATCAAACAGTCTCAAAATGAAAAAAAAAATTTTTTTTGGAAATGTTCACTCTCGAAAATGGCATCTAAACTTTACATTTTTCAATTCTACGGATGCATCTTAGTATCCGAAATAAAAGTGCAGATGATGAGACAAGTGGAAAAGCTGTAAACGATGCGTTTTGCCAATTTCTGTTGGTTTCGGCGTCTTCAGGTCGGAATGATTTATATTGGTGTTGGGCTTAGGGGTTAAAATAAACAGTTGATTTACCAAGAAGATTAATGTGGGATGATAATGACGACGAAATACACGGGTAATTTTAACACAAAAAGGAATAAGGAATTCATTCATAAATTTATACGCTTGAATTTAAAGCTTGTTTTCCAGAAAATTTTAAAGTCCGTACTTTTAACTAATTATAAAGAGGAAATGTTCATACAACAGATTAAATGATCTGACACAAAATAATATTAAAAATGTTTAAAACAAAGGTAAGTGAGTTCGTTGCTCACCGAAGGGATATATGGTTCAAAAGTAGACGAAGAGAGATAATTTGAAGTGTTTGGTTAAAAGTCAATATAGTTGGCGAGTAATTTTACACTGGCGAAAATTTCAACGCTGGTCGCGGTGAACAGAAACGAAACATTTCACATGACGTTAGACACTTTCTCCTATTAATTTAATCTTTCTCTTCATTTTATATCAAATATCCTAACTACTTCTCTCTTCTTTTTGGCTCAATGGCTCATTTGTATGAAGACAAGGTTTTCATTGTTCCGAAAGCAATTTTACATAGGCTCGCAAATTTATTTCTGTCTTCTTCTCAGCTTGCCGGCCATTCTCCCTGAAAATGAGGTTTTCATTGGTCCAAATAAAATTTCACATAGGCTCGCGAATTCCTTTCCGTTTTCTTTTTTGTTTTTATTTTTTTATTTTTTGTTTTTTTGTTTGTTTTTTCTCAGCTCATTTGAATTTGAAGAGAGTGGGTAAAGGAATTTATTATTATTCTGCACTCAGTACAGATAATTATTCCATATCAAGTTTATCAGCAACGACCAAAATCTAATTGACTTTTAAAATTATACTCTAAAAAATAAAAATACAAGCCAATTTTTCAGAAAGGAACATATGTCAGAATTGTGTTTCCTGTGTAAACAAAAAATACACAGTAAAAATTAGGTATCAGCAACTCTCCACAAGAATAATTTTTAACTTTTCTTAAATTCTTTTCTGAAAATTTTAAACCATATTTTCGATGTATCAACAGCGGATATTAAATTGTTAATTATTTTTTTATGATATAACACCTTTGAGGAATTAGTGTTATAAAAATGTAAAAATTAGATAGATCCCAAATTCAATAAGTACTACGGATTTAGCGTCGAGATTATTAAAGGATTGATTGTATTGTAATTGACCTGAAATAATAATACTTTCGCAAAACTTTCTAATAAAAAAACAATCAGTAATAAATAAATCCTGAAAATTTCAATGAAATCCGATAATTCCTTGATTTTATGGTAATTTTAAAAAAAAATGGGAGTACCTTTATTTTTGTGTGTTAAAGGTACACATGATTTTTTGGTTGGATGGACTTAGTTAGTTAGCAGTTACCATAATCTACACATAGCCGTCCAAATGTTACTGTGGGCAACAAACTGGTTCAGGGGAGATAACTCTAAAATAACAGCGATTGCTATGTAAAGATTTCGAAGCAATTCGTCTAGCTGTTTTTATTCGAAGTTATTTCATAATGCGAAGATAAGCGCGTAGTAGTGTAATGGATAGCGGCTCCGAATGAGAGCCGAGTTCGAATTCCAATCAAATTCATTGCATTCACTTACGTGGAAGTTCCTTTGTGAAAGGCATGAATACATCTCTTCCCTCAGTTTTGAATTAAATAGTAGGACTTTGATCTGAAAAAATCGTTGTTAAAAACAGTTAAAAATGCATTATTCACGCGAAAAAAAGAATTAATTATTAATATGTTTCGTTTTTTTTTTTTTGTTTGTTTTGTTTTTTTTACATAACCCACAACGGGTTGATAAGTCTTAATAAACAAAAAAATCAATAACGAAAAATTACAATGCTATTTTCCTACCTTGTGCTTGAGATAGTTATGTATATAATACCTATGCCAGATCGGAAAGGATTTTGAACACTGATTTTCAAGGTAGGCTGGCAAACAGCGCCCATCTCCTCCTATTCAATATGTCTGATTGGGTTAGAAGAAAACTTCGTGGTGTTTGTTTTAATTTCAAAGACAATATATATATATATATATATATATATATATATATATATATATATATATATATATATATGTTATCTAGATGAGGCTCCGTTTTGGGTAGGTGTGTATCTTTGCAACCACTGCTATCACAATTAAATTCCTGATTCCGAGACGAATTCAGTCCAGGGCTGAAGAGGACTGGCGCAGGTTGCCTGACGATTGCGCCTAGCATGAAACAGCCTGTCGCCTCTGAGTGTTGACTTCAATGTTCAATTTTATATTTTTACATTTATATTTACATACGCTTTATCTCTGATATTTAGCACTTTATTCCATAAATAGAAGCTCACCTGAAAACAATATTTCTTTCTTTACATATTCAGTCTACTCTACTATTTCCCCCAGGGCCGCCTCCTCCACGGCTTTACTCCTTATAAATTAGTTACTAACCAAAGATAGACGATCATTCTACTCTGTGATTTAACCCATAGCTGGGGTTACACACACTGCATTTCAAATTAACCGGCTAGAAAGTTTGGGTTAAAGATAGCTTTAAAAAAAAAAAAAAAAAAAAACAGTCAGGTTTTAATAAACCTCTATAATGGCGACCTATTTGTTTTCGTGCTCAGTTGTGTGCTAAGGTGTTTCGACAATCCCCGTTGTAGACACCTGCTCAGGCACATTTGTGTTTGAACAAAGCCCACAGGACCCATCTTTGATTTATACTGTAACTATGCTGAGCGGACCTTAGTTACAGTTTCTGGTGGAGAACACATAAGCTGCCGTGATCAGCAGTCTGAACAACGCCAATACGCTTAAACTCTTGATCACGATGACTTGCCATTTTGTGCTAGCAAAACTAGTGATCATTATTGAATAGTTCCATCTACCTAATTTCATTCATAAGACTTGTTTCCAACCATGGTATTGTTTTCAGCCACTTTCTAAAGGTTCCACAGGTTGGAGTCGTCTGTCCGGTCCTATAGCATCAAGAAGTGACAAATAGACCCCGAGCCTTATGGTCGAATATCGAACATACTAAATACACAGACATGAGCTCATAATAATAATAATAAACGCCTTGTAATGAATATAGTGATTTTCTGAGGGTAGCTTGGTTGTGGCAGTAGTCCGAAAGTATGGAGCATAGAGTGAAGATCGAACTCACTACTCAGTCGCAATTGATCAGGTGAGACAGGTTTGCTAACCTCGTCGAAGTAGCATAATGTTTTTTTAAGCATAGCTTCGATGTGACACAAAGCTGAAAGTGTGGAGCGCCTAGTGAGGATCGATCTCTCTATTTAGTCCTAACTGATCTAGCGAAACAAGCTTGTTAATCATTACGCCCCGTCGATGTGCCTAATGATTGTCTAAGTGTAGCTTAGATACGCCACAAGGCTGAAAGTGTGGGGGTTAGCCAGTGAGGATCAAACTCACTATCCAGTCGTAACTGATCTAGCGAGACAAGCTAGTTAATCATTACACCACGTCGAAGTCCTTCAACTCTTAATGAATATAGCATGAAATAGCGTTTTTTTCTCCTTTTAGCCAGAAGTTCCAATTACTCTGGAAATGGTCGAGCATTACTTAAAACTCGAAAAGGAAATTTGGGTGTTCGAAGCCAAGAACATCGGTAAAAATCTACAGACAAAACAACTGCAATTAGACAGCGCCCGTAAAAGTTGGCAGCAGCTACAGAAACATTACACAGAAGTTGAACTTGAATTGTAAGTACACAGTTATCTGCTCTTGCTTCTATAATTCACACATAGGTTTGCTTTTGGTTGATTCGTTTTCTACGGCTTATCAACATAAGCCGTAGAAAACGAAAATTATTTAAAGTCAGAAAGTTTTTTTAGGTTTTTAGATTTTTTTCGGGGTCGTTGATTAAAAGCAAAGAGAAGAAGATTGTCTATTTGGCATTCCATCTCAAAGGGGTGTCTAATCAGAAATTAAATTTTAATAACGTTAGACATTTTAACATGATGAGAAAATAATAAAGGCTAGGAAAGAATTGATTGATTTTCTACGCCACCCTTTGCTAAAATTTTTTTTCGAAGATAATGTTTTAGTGATACAAGTCTTACAAATTAACCCATAGATGGCGGAAAAGAGGTAGATTCATACCTTTCCAAAGAATATTTGCGATTAAGTGAATATAATGAACCTAACGGGAATTGGAATTCGGCTCTCCGATTAACTTGACAATTCCGAGCCATTATCCAATATACCACTCGGACATCCAAGTTTACAGCACTTGGTATTACCAAGCGGTCACCCGCCTAGGTAATGAACAGGCTTGTAGTATTGAAATTATTACGGAGTCGCTAACTGGGTGCCCTGTGATTGGATGAAAAACAACCAATCACAGGCTACCTTTTTAGACTTTCACCGAACCCCCATGTGAGAGGTTTTTTCAAACACCCTTCCTCTTTCGATTGTTGGGAACCTCAGAGACAACACGTTCCCCATCTGCACTCCGTCATCTAAACACCAGGACACGTGTGTGGATTTAGACAGCAACTGAAGCACAGAAGTCAGGACTCTATTTTCTTCAACCCAGCCAAAACGACACAGGAAATATAAACTGTTATAAGGACGCATCTTTCAGATAAGTTCCGCAAATCCGACTGTTTGCAATTGAAACTTTACTTCTGTTTTCCTACAAATACAAGTTTTTTCATACATTTTTCAACTGTGTTTGTGTTCCTTTCTTCTTGCCAGCGTCACAATATTTTTGTTACCAATATAATTGGGAAAATCCCAATAGTAGCGGAGCAGGTAAGTTTGGGTTGATGTAGTAGTCATCCTGACTTGATTGTATTTGAGTCTTATTAAAGTAATTACCTCGTTGCTATATGTATTTGTAGTGTAAGAGGAATCCTTTTGTCTTTTTTATATTGAAAATGAAATGAATTAAAACGTACAACAATAACATAAACAATAAAAAGACACGTGTTGGCATAAATAGCAAGAATTTGTATTTTCTTTTTGTGAAGTGAATTACAGAATATTCATAGGGTATGTGTAAAAATGTTCTTAGTGTCTCTTTTGTTTAAAAGTCAGTGCTTACTTGGTTTGGTTCCAAGAATTTCGTTTGTGAGAATGACGTTTGACATGGTTTGATTCCGAGAATTTCGTTTGTGAGGATGTCGTTTGACATCGTCTGTTTTCGATCTCAACGGCGTGCTGGCAAAGACGTGAGTTTTAATACTACTACTTATCTACTACTATGTATACCCTAGTCTACACTAATCTACTCTACTGGCTCTCTTGTGGTGAAATGGTCGTTTTTATAATGATAAGGGTAGGATGATGAAATATCCTTCTTTTTTATCGTCACTGATGGCAACGTTATTTTTAGAATGACGAAATACCAACATCATTATAGACCATAATAGGCTCGACGTTGCTTAACTTGATCGTACTAGAACCGGTGTTTCAAAATGATGTGGCCGTAAACCTCCATATATTTATCTGATCCTGGTAATGTTTTTTGTCTCATATTGTTTACAACTGTACTCGATCCCTCTGGAGAGTAATCCCAACAATGATGCATAACAAGTGTGTATTAAAAAAGATTATGGGTTTGTATGAAGAAAATATCTATTGAACACAAAACAAAGTTTTAAAAAAATGTGTACAAAAGGTCATATTGGTTCATACTCTCGCTTTCCGTTTGCTAGGGTGGTTAGCCAATCCCTATCGCAGACGCCTGCTTAGGCACATGTAATAATATGATTTCTCACACATCATTAGAAGATAAGTAGATAAATTTCTTCTCTTTTAAGTTTCATAGGAATTTCGTCTCCTGTCCATCCTTGAGGTAACTGAATAGTCGGATTTTCAGGAATCATGTTTCCAGTCCGCCTTTGAATTGGCAAGCATAAAATTTTATCAATGATTTTAGATAATCATAAAAGTAGTCTTTTGAAGATTTGACCATAAATGTGGCTTTCGGGTGGTCTCAAAATTTCCGGATGTGGGGATGGGACCCCAACCATTATCCATATAAGACGTGGGTCCAGCGGTAGTGAGGAATGAACAGGGACCGAAGCGACAGCGAGTTAATGTAAGGGTCCTTTTCCGCGTCCGGAACTTAGTACAGCTAAGTAAGAAATCGTATTGTTGCTACTTCACAACCAGAGAGTTTTGAAAAACAAATATCTTCATTTTTTGGTGAAAGCGATCACGGCCAAGAAGACAAGTCTGTGCACACAGCGAGTTAGGTGTGTATGCAAATACAATCAACCTTGGATGTCATCACAGACGCAGTGAACGACGGACGATCGGAGAACGGTGTCACAAAACTGTTGTGATTGTTCAACCCCTACAGAGCCCCACCTGAGGTTTGTATTGCAACTATGCTGAGCAGATTCTAATTACAGTCACTGGTAGAGAATGCATAATCTATCATGATCAGCACTTTGAACAACGCCAGCTCACTCAGATCCTCGGTCACGATGACTTACGACTTTGTGCTAGCTCAAGAAACGACGGCTTCTGAACAGTTCCGTCTATCCAATTTCACCCACACGCACTTTGCTAAGGTTCCGCACGCTGCGGTCGCCTCCCTAGATTGATAAAAATCAAGAAGCGACCTTCCTGACAAATCGACCATAGATTCGAACCCGGGTTTCATGGTCGAAAATCGAACATGCTAAATGCGCATGTGATAATAAGCGTCTCGTAATGAGAGAAATACGTAATCCTTTTTTTTTCTCCTTTTAGCCAAAAGAGTTCCAATGACTCTGGAAATGGTCGAGCATTATTTAAAAACTAACCACTAGGTCACAAAGTGATATATTTGGATGTGCTGACATGTATATTATTTTTGTTATATTACTTACTAACTAGCTGAATATAGTTACATAGTCCACTGAAAGATACATAACTGTTCTAAAAATTAGAGTTTAAAAATTCCTCTTAAAGTGTTATGCTTTAACAAGTATGTTTTCGAATGGGGTCTGGACGAACTTATATAACTATCTTTGGCGGTAAAGCGTTAACGGCTGTCCATATTTCATGTCTGTACAATCACAACATTCAAGCATTCTCGAACAGACTCTGTTCTTTTTTCAGAGTCTATTTTAACATTAGCTTATTAGCATTACGGAGTTCTCCATATTTTTGAGCATAGGCTGCGAGCGCAATTTTTATATCTGTAAAAGTATAGCCCGGCCTGATAATCTCTCATCGAAAAAGGGTGGAACTCGAGTAGCAGTGATACTGTTCTTTTGATATAGTTTCATTCACATGTGAATTTTACCACCACACACATATATATATATATGGGGTGGTAATATATATATATATATATTAATCCTCTATTTTAATATATTTAATATTGCGCACTATATATAAAAATATCTGCTGTTTCTTAAATCTTATATATATATATATATATATATAATTATTTATTCGAAAATTATAACATAAATATGTTATAAAATCACTACAAAAATAGCCATTTTGTTTCAACACTTCTGGTGTCTTATCAAGTGATGGTGTTGAATTGAGCACTCTTTTAAGAATAGTATTTGTTGGTTATTGGAATTTATTCCGAATATATCAATCCTATACTTGTATATATATATATATATATATATATATATATATATATATATATATAAAAGAGAACATGTAAAGAGAACAGTATTCATGCTATATATATATATATATATATATATATATATATATATATATATAGTATGAATACTGTTCTCTTTACATTTTATAATTTTTGCTGGTATAGTTTTATTTTATTTATATTTGAATTCTTACACCAAATACACGCACACACATGTGGGGGGGAGTAGGGGTATATGTGTGTAAAATATTCAGATTACTTGGAACGACGTAATGGTGCTACTCAATACATTGGTCAATATGCCCCACATGCAACCTCCCTCGCAAAGAGAACCGGTGGGATCACATACTGTACAGATTGAAGAGGTTACCATTCTCTGGAATTTCAATGTTCAGACTGATAAGGAAATTCAATCAAATCGACCAGACATTATTGTGAAAAATCATGTTGAAAATACATGTATTCTAATAGATGCTGTAGCCCCTGCCAACAAAAGCAAGTATTTTAAAACGTTTGCGAAACTGATCCAGTAAAATGATCACGAGATAGAAACTAGTACCAATATGGCATCTGAAGATAACAGCATTACGTGTTGCTAATGGAATTATATCAAAAGGAACAAACAAATATGCAGAACAAATTCCTGGCAACCCTAAAATACGTGAATTGCCAAAAAATCATACAAGGATGCTTCTCGTGTCTTACGTTGATTTCTCTCCATGCAGTGACTATAATTATATTTTCTTTCTGGTTGCATGGCACCTCATCTGTTTGGATCTGCTGTTAGAAAAACAATCTGTTGTCTCTTGAAGTCTTTAGAGGAGGAATTCGTACGACACAAAAGAAAGGCAAAACAACTACAAAACATCTACAATAATAATAATAATAATTCTCTAATTTTTAGCAAAATTCTTCATTGCGTTTTTCCTTTCATATCTATTTCTGTAGAACAAAGGAACGCTCTGATGTCCAGAAAATGACTCAACCGTCCATTCGACAATTCTATCAGAATCAAAAGGAATTTGAGGACAATTTTTCCAAGGAACAGGTAAATAAATGATTTGAAATTAAATCCACTTCAACATATGCCCCGATTACATGAATTGAGGCATGCTACTAGATTGGTATTTAGGTCCCACCCTTTTGCCACTTCTACCCCAGCTGTTTCTTTATTCGCACTTCCCACCTGTGGAATTCCCTTCCGTTTACATGCTTCTCTCAACTACAATCTTCAAAAATTTAAACGCAACATAAATCTCCATCTTCGTGAATCCCGTTCATGTTTTTGTCCTTTCCTCCTTTTGGGTATGACGATAAATTACATCTGACACTAAAGCTTGTGATTGGGAGCTTTTGAGGAGTGTGAAACCACCTATTAATTGCTGTTGATCCTGTTAAGCCCCCAGCTATGAGTAAATAGTTAAGTCCCAAACTAGGACCAAAACACTATAAAGATTCCTATAGTAAAATTTACAGTAATACATTGTTGAAAAAAAATTTACCAGCAATACATTTGACAAAAGCATTCTTTACAAAAATACGTCAATGAAACCTTGACCTACAAACTGATTTCTTACAAAGAGTAACACCTTGTGTCTTAGTGGCTTTACTGCCTTGCTTAGGGTGATCTCGATGTTTTTAAAAAGTCTTGAAAGTTCCTGCGCCGTGATAGAAATATTATAAGGTTTGTGGTCCGTGTTGTGGGGGAGACACGGTGGAGTAATGGATAGCGGCTCGGATTGAGAAATCGGTGAACCGAGTTCGAATTCCAGTCGAATCCATTACATTCACTTACGTGCAAATACCTTTCTTTTCCCGCCAGCTATGGGTAAATAGCAGGACAGACCGGGTTCTCGGATGCAACTGGTCTACCACAGAAAGTAACCTAATGCGGGTAAAAATCTGCCTCGTCAGTCATGTATCGAAAGATACATAATCGCCTAAGCGTGTATCACGTATGACATATAACTGACTGACTGTGAAGTCAGGTAAGGGGTGGTTCTTATCGTTTAACGTAGAGTTAGAGGCAAAGTTCATTGCAAAGAGCCTTACTGTGTCATACGAGAATGTAATAACTTAAGGACCATTTATGATTGCTGACATAGACGCTATGCTTCTATACTGATTTTCCAAGCGTAGCTTAGATGTGGCACAAGGCCGAAAGTAGGGGCACCAAGTGAGTATCGAACTCACAACTCACTCGTAATTGTTCTAGCGAGACGAGCTTGCTAATCATTACGCCACGACGAGGCCCCCTTGTTATTTTCCAAGCGTAGCTTGGATGTGGCACAAGAACAAAAGTAGGGGAAACCCGGTGAGGATCGAACTCACTACTCAGTCGTAATTATTTTAGCGAGGTAAGCTTGCTAACCATTATACCGCTGTGAGGTACCCAAATGCTATGTCTCTATTGAGAATATTATTCGAGATTTTCCGAAAACTAACAGGAACAAATTTATTTTCAACCTTGGCTTGAACTGACTTTGCTGCTCTTTGCGTTTTCTAGAACTCTCTTGTAATGATGGTGGGTAATTCGGAATACCGTAAGAGACCTACTGTACCGTTATCTGTGGTAGAGATGATAATAATGCTTACGGTGGGACATGTCTGCAGCAAATTCTGGTATGAACCAGACTTGGTTGTTTAGTTTCTGTTGGTATTTTTTCTTTAGGATGAAACTGTCCATTCAGAGATGAAGGAGACAGTTCTTCTTTTCGAAGAAATCTAGGAGAAGGAATTCAGGTAAGGTAAGGCCCTTATCGTCTAAATTAAAGTTCATTGCAAAGAGCCTTACCGTGTCATATAAATGTATAATAAACTATTTATGAGAGCTAGCACATTGTGAAGCTGTCCCAGTCAGCTTTGGCGTACCGAACGATCATTGTGCGAAATGGTACATCACACGCTTTCGGTTTTGCTTCAACTTTAACATTGATCAGCGAATGCTCAGAAGAGACAAAGGGAGAGTATACTTTATGGTTTTTTTCTTCGGTCTATCCCAATTGTTTGCGTCTCTCGTGCTCAGTAAGCAAACATTCTGAATCGTTTAGTGCTGGGACTGACCGCGGGTAATACCCTAGTAATTAACTGAATGCTCATGCTATCCCCTACCTTTCATCATCATCATCCTTCGACCTCCCTATGGAATCCCTTTTCCACACTGTTCGGTTCTGTATTGCTGTCCCCAGATCCTCAATGTCCAACCATGATCCCCGAGCTATGGTGTCTGGGAAAATCAATTTTCGTGTGAAGACATTTCAAGAAGGAAGCCATATGAGTAAAGATGAGACGATTTCCCTGTCCGCTCGGTGGTAGTGGCCGGCAAACTCGTATCTCTTATTCTTCTCTCTCTCTCTCTCTCTCTCTCTCTCTCTCTCTCTCTCTCATTTCTTCATATATCATCATCATCATCATCCTCCGATCTCCCTATGGTTGGTCGGAATTCCTTTGACAATCCCTTTTCCACACTGTTTGGTCCTGTATTGCCGTCACCAGATCCCCAATGTCCAACCCTGAGTCTCGAGCTAGGGTGTGTGCAAAAATCAATTTTCGTGAGAAGACACTTCTAGAAGGGTAAGGATTAGACAATTTCCCTGTCCGCTCGGTGGCAGTGGCCGGCAAACAGTAATCATTTTTGTTTGAGCTTAAGAGAGATTGCTCTGTAATTTGTGTAAAGTGTTGCATGAGATCTCCAACTGATGTTGCGGATTTTTCTAAGTAGATTTGTATATGTTTCATCCAGTCGTCTTTCAAGACGAGCTGATAATTGCCAAGTTTCTGATCCGTGCAGCAGAACCGGTTCAATCAATGTTCGAAAGGTTTGGATTTTTAAGAAGAGTCAGATCATGTCAAGAATGGAGTATTGTTGTCATATTCGGGCGGGAGATACCCAAACCTCACTCTTCAGCCTTGATAGGGTCCAAAAGCCCTTGTGGGTAACAAATTATTATCCACTCTCCAACCTCTCTCTCACAGGTGGGATGTGGCAAGCCTCTATCGCTACTTCCATGGAAGGTTCCGCCAGTTTAACCACTGATCTATGGAACTGACTCTCAATAGGATGTTTCCCCGATCACTACAGTTTTAACCTTTTCAAGTCTATAGTTAACCGTTATCTTCCCGCCTATCCGCACAAATTGCTTTTTAACATAACCCTTTACCTTAAGTGGCCCCGGGCCTTGTACAAGGTGAACCTTACTGTTAAAAAAAAAGGTGGAAACCACTGTATAAATAATTTATCATTATCTTTTAAAATAGTGATAACATTTCAGAACGATATTCATTTTTTTTATATTGCTAGAAAGAATATCTAGAATGCCTTGGAAAATTTGAAGTCGCTCAAAAGAATCTGATGTCGCTTATGGATGAAATCAATCAACTCACCGAAGAAGTAACGGACCTCCACAAAGAAAACCAAACACTGCAAGGATTATACAACCAACAAGACGAGTTTCTAGGTAAGAGGAATACACATCGGGTATATTCGTATAAAGGTCGATATAATAACAAATTTGATAACTCCTTAATTTTTAACAAAATTTAATTGTGATTTAACTTAAAATATGGGAAATACTAAAAGCTTACCTCCTTAACAAGAATAAAGTTCTGGATTGCACTGGAGGACAAAGAGGCTATTTTTGATGGAGGACAAAAATGTCAGTTAATTAATTGTCACTGGACTCTGGAGGCTCCCTTAGGAAGTCCCGGTGATGTATTGAAATTTCTGTAACACATTTTGTTTTTTGTTTTTTCTCTTTATCCTTTTCCAGTGTGGAGTTGCCATATGTTAATACCTAAGCACCTACTGATGTAACTCAGTTTTACCTCATGTTTGGGTCATCACCAACTAAACCGGTTCCCCCACCAGGCTTTACTGAGTGACGTAGCTAGACGCCCAGCAGGATTAAAAACAAAACCTGTAAGAGGGTGGATGAACCTTCTTGTAGGGTCAATAGGCTGGGGCTCCATAGCTATGGATGCAGACAGTGAAGTGATAACATGGCATCGCTGGACAGAGGGTTTCCTAGACTGAAGTAAGAAGCCAGGTTTTCCTCGATGAAATCAACTGCCATATGGCCATGACCAAGGCGAGCCTTGAAGTGGGAAACCGGCTCTGGTTTGTCCTGGAAAGGGATGGGCTTCGCCAGGTCTACTTTGTTTAGGGCATGTCATGTATGAATGTATAATTCTTTGGCTTTCAAGTACTAAATGGAGAAGCAAGCCTATGACCACAATGGGTCATGAAACTCGGTCCGATGAAGACGACGACGACGATGATGACCATGATGATGGCGATGATGATGATGACGATGATGACGAAGAGATGATGACGATGATGATGGCGATGATGATGATGACCATGATGACGAAGAGATGATGACGATGATGATGACCATGATGACGATGATGACGATGATGATGGCGATGACGATGATGACGATAAGATGATGACGATGATGATGGCGATGATGAAGACGATGCCGATGATGATGATGGCGATGATAATGATGATGACGAAGGTGATGATGACGGCGAAGACGACGACGACGACGATGATGACGACGATGATGATGACGACAACGACGATGACGATGATGATGACGACAACGACGATGATGATGACGATGATGATGACGACAACGACGACGATGATGATGATAACTGAATTAACAATCCTTTCACCCATACATTATTTTTTCCAGGACTTGGGATTCTTTTCCTTTTTCCACTTGTCAAAGTAACAATCGCTTAGATGGACAACATTTACATAGCCAGAAGGTAGCCATAGCTAGAACAGGAATGGGTTCATGCCTTCCCAGAAATATATATGTGCAAAATGAACACAAGCAGTGCCAAACGAAACTCGACCTGTTGGCCAAATCAATTTTCCGCGCCATTGCCGCATCCCCAACCAATTTATGAAGAATCAAAATCAATTATCAATAGGATTGCCATCCGTCCTGCGAAAATGCCAAATTGTTTCACATTTTAATGATAAAGGAGATGTGCTGCATTAATTGATACAGAACGCGTTCTTGTCTCATATTTTGAGAATCGATGGTTCATTTTAAAAATTATGCCTTCATTTTCCTTTTATTTACAGTTATTCATTAAACCAGTTACCTCTGTTGAAATTAAAGGTATATTTTTTCAAAAAGAATAGACCCTTAATCAAAATAAAAAGACAAGTATTCATTGAACAGATCCTTTTATTCAATATAAAGATACCTCTATTCAATTTAAAGAGACCTTTATTTAAAAAAAAGAATATGCCCTTATTCAAAATAAAAAGACCTCTATTCATTGAACAGGTCATTTTATTCAATATAAAGGTAGATATCTGTCTATATCTCTGAGATGAGGTATTATCATTACTTACATTATATTGCATTATTCGGACTGTTATCTTCGTCTTCATTGCCATATTCAAAACGTTTTGGCTGTTCTACGCTCCAGACATCTTCTATGAAGGAAAAAGGGTGATCACTGTCCTCCTGTGGGATGAGGTTGAGATAATAGACAGAGAGCATCACTGAAAAATACGAAAACTTAAGGAATCAGCACATATGCTACGCCACAAAAATCTCCTGAGCCAAGCAAGCATAGAAATGAATACAATATGGGAGCCAGTAATAAGGAGTGCTAGAGAAAAGCAATGAATAACAACACAAAAATTGCAATATAAGCTCTGGTAAAAAAAATTTGCAATAATAATAACAGAAAAATTGCAATATGAGCACTGGTAAAAATGGTTGTGCGACATTATGTTTATAAGCCCCCAAAATACTTACAACAGATGTCCTCAAGGTCACATGGCCCAGTGGATAAAAACGTTGTTTAGATCTACTGATTAGACCCAAAGAGTTGTGAGTTCAATACCAGGCCACAACTCAACTCAACTCAACTCAACCTTAAACTTAGAGAGTTGAGTTAAAGTGAAACCTCCGGAAGAGGCATGGCACGTTGAACTAGAACAGTCGATCCGAAATTCCAATCACCTGAAGAATGTGGATGGAACGTTGCCGAGACATTGTGCATATGGCAATAAGTCTGAATAATGTAAATAATGCAAATTAAAGAGACCATTATTAAAATGAAATTGACCTTAATCAAAATAAGAAATCTATTCGTTTTTAATTGAAGTGCGACACGGCAGCATTTTTCGATTGACGAGCTATAAAGGAGAGACTGAATTTGTGTCATTTCCTTTCATTACAACGCTACCGAATGGGTGTTAAGAGAAGTATCTTGACAGGCAAAGTGGGATAACCCAACAAGCTTCAAATCGAGCCCCCAACACTTCATACACAACCAATTTGTGTAAATACTTGGTGTTTCAGAGAAAATGATATCATTTTGTAATCTAATAACTTCACCAATTCTTGTTCAAATGATCTCAAATTTTAAGAGCATGTGTAGAACCACGTCAAAATTCTATGTTTAATGTTTTATTTCTTTTCTTATCAGGTGTAGAAATGTTATACACTGTAAAAGAGAAGACGTTTTGTTTGTTAGAGTAAGACTCGAACACAGTCGAATAATGCAGCATGCATTTGTGAAAGAATTAACTAAAAATGCACCAACTGCAATGCAGATTTGGACATAGCACAAAATGTTCAAAGATCAAGGTCTTCTGTGCAGGGCAAATGGATCAGGACGAGCACCAGTATCGGAAGACATAGTCGAGCGGGTTTGGGAAATATTTTTGCAAAGCCCGAGGAAGTCTATAACAAGCGCAAGTCTAGTAACACAGATTCCAGCAACGAAAGTTTGGCGTGTCGTCAGGAAACGCTTGCGAATGACACGCTAAAAGCTGTAACTTGTTCAGATCTTAAAGACAAGCAAAAGCGAAAGTAATTCTAGGGTCGGGTTGTCGATATGCAAAAGAAACTTTAAGAAGGCGTGTTTGAAGAACGTCTTGTTTTCAGTGATGAGGTCACATTTCATACAAATGGCAAAATCAACATGTATAATATTCGCATTTGACTTGACGTGTACCGTGTTAAAGGCAGTGGGCATATTGAAAACTTGTTAAATCGTTCATGAACATCACATACATTTGAATTTCTCATACAATCTGAAGCGAATTGAAGCGCAGTACTAAATTGGTGTCTAAATCTAATAATTTTACAATTGAAATGGCTAAATGTAACCGTAAGTTCTATGTCAACAGTTTCTTCTCTCGCACTTCTTGCTTCAGGAACTCTCTTCCAACTTCGTGGTTTCCAGTCAACTTTGATCTTCCCAAATTTAAATGCAATGTCAATCGTTATCTTCTGTCTTCTTAATTCCAGTACTTTTATTGTCCTCTCTCATTAATAGTAGTTTTTCTCATATTCTCTAACACTCAGTAACCCCTTGCATCCTAGTGGCTTTATTGCCTTTGATCTTCAAAAATATAAATGCAATGTCAATCGCTATCTTCTGTCTTCTTAATTCCAGTTCTTTAATTGTCCTCTCTCATTAATAGTAGTTTTTCTCATATTCTCTAACACTCAATAACCCCTTGCATCCTAGTGGCTTTATTGCCTTTGATCTTCAAAAATTTAAATGTCAGTCGTTATCTTCTGTCTTCTTAATTCCAGTTCTTTTATTGTCCTCTCTCATTAATAGCAGTTTTTCTCATATTCTGTAACACTCACTAACCCCTTGCATCCTAGTGGCTTTATTGCCTTTGATCTTCAAAAATCTAAATGCAATGTCAATCGCTATCTTCTGTCTTCTTAATTCCAGTTCTTTAATTGTCCTCTCTCATTAATAGTAGTTTTTCTCATATTCTCTAACACTCAGTAACCCTTTGCATCCTAGTGACTTTATTGCTTTTGATCGTCATGAATTTAAATGTAATGTCAATCGTTATCTTCTGTCTTCTTAATTCTGGTTCTTTTAGTGTTCTCTCTCCTTAATTGTAGTTTTTCTTATATTCACTAACACTCAGTAACCCCTGGTGTCTTAGTGGCTTTATTGGCTTACTTGAGGTGAAATGATATATATATATATATATATATATATATATATTGGACATACAACTACATGTCTAACAAGACTCACTTTACATCTCTCTAACCATACGTCAATTACGTCTCATTTAAATACACAGGGAGACCCTACCAAACTCTATCCGCAACATAATTGTAGACAATGCAAATATAATAGTCTCATGAAAGCATTATTAATAAAAAAAAAAAGAAAAAGCCAACACTCAATACTATCGACTATAAACATGGCCGCAATATACTCACCGTATCTGGAAAAAATAAAGACATTCCTATAACTCGAGATGCATACATAAAAATAAATCCATGCATTGAGTTAAAAGTAAAAATAAAACCATTCTTGATAATGGCTAAAAGAATAATTGAAAGAACACGGCCATACAGAACATGCAGACAATGTCTACATAGTTTATGTCCAGAAAAGAAGAAAATTCTAAGAACACAAGAAAAATTAAATAAAAATATTACTGCAGTAACTTGTCTGTCGTTTTTAACGAAACTTAATAACGTATTAAAGAAAGATTGGTGACCAAATACACAATATATATATATATATATATATATATATATATATATATATATATATATATATATCGCGATGGCGAAACCCGTGACCCATTAGGGATGTAGGAGCACCACTGCAGCCGCACTACAAGTGATGTTTCTTGACCAAGACAGTCAAACAGAGCCCAATACTCATCAGACTGATTTTTGAATTCAGTTACCTTCTCCGAGACCAGTTGTCATCCAAGGCTATAGAACCCGGTCTGTCTTGCTATTTACCCATAGCTGGAGAGAGAAGAAGAGGTTTCATACCTTTCCCAAGAGTATTAGCATGTAAGTGAGTGTAATGGATCTGACTAGAATTCGAACTCGCCTCTCCGATTTCTCAATCCAAGCCGCTATCCGTTACTCGGCTCGGACTGAAGAATCGGAGAGTGTGAATATATATATATATATATATGTGTGTGTGTGTGTGTGTGTGTGTGTGTGTGTGTGAAAAAACCTAGTGAGCCAGGGACTACCTACCAATGTTTTGGTTAGGCATTGCAGTGTTGGGTGATTTTTTTCGATCAACATGGATGTTTTTAGTGTTTTGTTTTTTCTGAAATAATTTTCTGGTACCAGTTTGTTTAAACATATTTTTTTCATGAGTCGAATATAGGTATTAAAATAATATATATATATATATATAAATATATATATATATATATATATATATATATATATATATATATATATATATATATACATTAGGCAGCATATAATTTTTATATGCTGCCTAATGTTTTATGTTTATAAAAACTATCGATCCGCAGTACACAAAAAATTCCTATAAAAAAACTACTACTAAGACATAATACTATATTAATTGAACTATATACTTAGTTCATGACATATTAACTAAATACACTTGTAAATATAGAATACGTGGATTTACCACATCACAAGAAAAATCCAAATAAAATTCTCACTTAAAATTTTGAAAAACTTAGCGTTACGTCTTTGCACGTTCCGATATTGTACACCGTCAATAATAGCACATATTCAAAAAAACATCTTTCGGTCGGCAAACAATTATTTAGTCTTCAAGTTGATTTTATAAGGAAAACATATGCCTGGCGATGAATAAAGGATTATTCGAAAGTACTTGCATTTAAAAAAAAAATATAAACTGGAAACAACAGACAACAGTTTTATAAATGAGGATCACGTCACTCTATGGATTAACAGTATTTTAATGCATACATTATACACTACTAGCGATGGATGTCACCAATAATCGCATTAATATTAAGATTGATTCTATGTGTGATTATTTTTTATATATATATATATATATATATATATATATATATATATATATATATATATATATATATATATACACATTATGAAATGGACAAAGTCCGACAATTATTTAAGACATTTTTATGTTTATACATTCTTTTTTTACAGATACAAATATTTAAGTAAATGCTCTGTTTTATAATAAACAGTATTAAACAACATTTACCGGCCTGAAAGACAATTTCTCGGACATGATGTTAATACTATTTATTATATCAGAGCAATTACTTAAATATTTGTATCTATAAAAAAAAATGTCTTAAAATATATATATGCGTTGTATATGTATATATATATGTATATGTTATAAAATAAAATAAGACACATCTCGGCTGGTTTACAGGCAAATACTCAAGAGCAAGAACCGGATGTGAACGGGACAAAACCCTGTCACAAAATGACCATTATCTTCATTTACAAATATTCCTGACATTACGTGTTCCGGTCGAAAAAATAAAATAATATTTAAAGTGTTCTATTTTTCGTCCAATAAAAATGGCATTTATGTATATATACATATATATATATATATATATATATATATATATATATATATATGTATATTTATGTATATATATATATATATATATATATATATATTTTTTATATACGTATATATGTATATATATGTACAGATGTATATATATATATATATATATATATATATATATATATGTATATATATATACATATATATACATACATATATATTCATACATATGTGAAAAGTGTGTGTGTATATATATATATATATATATATATATATATATATATTATTTATATATTATATGAAGCTACTTATTAGAAAGCGCTCAATATCAGAGATAGAAAGAACATACTTGGTTGGATTGATGTGAGTTTGTGACCTGGGTTTCACGCTTTTTGCGACCGTCAGACAAATTCTTTTGTTTGTCTGACGATCGCAAAAGCTTGAAACCCAGGGTCACAAACTAATATCAATCCAACCAAATATATCCATACATATATATTATATATATATATATGTTAGATTCTCCTGTCGATTTCGACGTGTTAGGATCCAACAACCTCATTCAAGTTTTATGTTTGTGTCGTATGAGACACTCCAGTCCCACCAGTGAGTTGCATACAAGTCCTCATATTGGGTAACAGGATGGACCTAGGGACATAGCAACAGGAATATTTGCTAACACTTTTCGCCGTTGTCCTTCGTCTTGTTGCCGGTCATTACGACTGATTTAAAAATTTCTGATACGACTCTGGCACAAATATCACCAATTATTTCTATCCCGAGTAACTTTCTCGAAGTTAGTATGGAACACATTGACATCTGAGAGGTTATTCTTTAGCTTGTTTTTATATCTGAGCCATGTATACGGGTATATTTTAAGATTCACTTGAAAAATAATCATGTTTAGTTCCATTTTTCTCGACTGTGTAGTTTTTTAAGCATTTCCCCCCAATCAAGGCGGGAGTGTCACTAGTACGCAAGGGACTACAGAGAGTGAAAGTAAAGGAAATGACTGGGTATATGGGTGGGGGATAAAAAGAAGAACGGGGATCAAAGCATCAGAAGATGTCAATTGGCATTACATGTAATTTTTTGAAGATTATATTTATCAGGGAGGCAAGTAAGCG
>CAHIKZ030003771.1:392500-397500 GCA_903632075.3 Acanthosepion pharaonis | reverse complement strand
ACGCACGTACGCACAGATGAGTTCATATATAAAAAGAATGACCAACAAACTCATGTTTATATTAAAATGACCAGTAATTGTATCTGTAGTTGAGAGCATATAACTAAGTTCAAAATATATTTAGTTGAAGCCATAAAATTTTGTTACAAATATTTAGATTTCGCTATTAAATTACCCATAGAGGTGTTGATATGCCTCTAAACAAAATCAACCAACCACTACACTTTCCTCATATACAGCAATTCATAAGAAAGGGATTGTCAGTGGTCAGGAATAAAGGCAAGCATTACTGATAGAATAGGACTCTTATATGTACAATTGAAATGCATTGCTAATAATTTTAATATAAGAATGCATTGAAAATCAAAAGGAAGAGGATTATCAGTGGTCAGGAATTAAGGCAACCATTACAATGTACAATGAAAGAGCATTGCTAATATTGATTTTAACAAGTTTCAGCAATTTACACAAAATTACATTAGAAATTTCCGTTTTTACAAAGTTTTGAAAAACATTGAAATTTACGTTGAAAAACTAGCTTAGGGCAATTTCGAGTAGTTTTTGAATGTTAAACACGGTTGTTTGAAAATATAATTTGGTATTTGAAAACATTACAAAACCAATAAAATTATTGTAAATTCGAAAAATATTGGTTTTAACAAGTTTCAACGGTTTACACAAAGTCAGTGGTCAGGAATGAATGCAAGCAATACTGGAATAGGGCTGTTATATGTATTACGGAAATGTACTGCAAATGATTTTACTTAAGAATGCATTAAAAATGAGGAAGAAAGGGATTGTCATTGGTCAGGAATGAATGCCAGCATTACAAATAGAATAGGGCTATTATATGTATAATGTAAATACATTGCAAGTTATTTTGCACTTCAGGGACACAATGCAGCAGTTTTCACTGATCACCCAAGCACGGAACAGTCTCCTCGCTGCAGGACAGTATATCGAACATGCGGCTCGCTATGTACCACACATAAAATTCCCCTACTGCGCCCCAACAATGATGGCGTCATTACATAGCGCATGCGCCAATATCTATAACGACGCAAGAGGGCAACAAAGCCACCAGGTAGCAGCACAGCTACATTCGGCTTTCTATCAAGAGATCAATTGGCTGCTTCTCTGGTTTAATAAAGTAAGTATATTATATTTATGCCACACACGCGCGCGCGAGCGCATATATATATATAATTTTCGAATAAATAATTATATATATATATATATATATATATTATAATTATTTTTAAAAAATATGATTCCATCGCTACATAGGAATTACCATGTTTCAAAACCAGAAGATAAAAAACCTCAAATTCAATTATAGAAATTAAATTAAATTTAAGTACCTAGTTCTGTTTCATCCTTAAGTGAATTTTGAATTTGCATATATATATATATATATATATATATATATATATATATATATATATATATATATATATTGAATAATATAGACATCTTGTGTCTACTTATTTTTATACTGATCCTTTCCAGTTGTCTAATCAGTTTCTTGATGTTGAAATGAAATTCAAGGAAGGCACCATAGTTTTTTTTAACCTAAGTACTTTCGACCTTTTCTAAGATCTTCTTCAGGTGTAAGTTACAAAGACAAACATATTGTAACTGCGATAAAATCTGCATTACGTTTGTAATAGTAAAAATTTCATAACTACAACGGATAAATTTTAAAATTCTTAATTAACTATAACAGCGCGTTCACGCGTGTTTTAAAAATCACTATGACAACGGAATGCAAATGTTATCACAATTACAATAGCTGGTTTGTAATTTACCCCTGAAAATGGTCTTAGAAAAGGTCGAAAATACTTTTCTTTAAAATAACTTCATATCAAGAAACTGATTAGACAACTGGACAGGACCAGTGCAAAAATAAGTAGATACAATCTGTATATTACTCAATGAAACCTGTTTGAATCAAGATATGCTGCCTAAATTTAAAAAAAAAACACAACCCAAGCTACATTAATTATAAACATCCCCTAACGTAACATTGATGCAACAATGGGTAGCTATGATTGCGTCTCAGAGGCTCATATAGGCATATATATAATCAATAAATTAAAAAATATTATTAGCAAAAGAGATATAGGGACAACGGTCTATTAATCCTAAGAAACTGAAACGGCAGAGCTACAGAAAAAAATGAAACAAAAATAATTAAAAAAAAAAACCTTCAAAACTTTAGGATTCACAATGGATATAAAATCAAATCAAAAAAAATTTTTTAGTCATAACAACCTAAACAACGGAACATACAAACCATGCAGAAAACCAAACAACAACCCAATAAACATTAACAACAATTAATAACAATTCTAACCACACCTTAACGTATTTAAACAAATATCCGTATCTATAAATAAAAGAATTTTAGCAAGTTCTAGTAGCCTAAATAAAAAAAAGCATATGAATCAGCCCTAAGAAACAGTGGATATTCAAACAAACTAGAATACAAAAACGAAAAATAATTCAAACAAAAAACAACAGAAAAAGAAATATAATTTGGTTCACCACCACACCCAGAACAATACAATAAAAACAAAAATACGGAAAATATTCTTCAAAATAATTGACAAAAACTTCCCTAAAAGCAGCAAAATTATCAACAAAAATGCAATCAAAATTAGTTACAACTGCATGAATAACATGGAGAAAATAATAACTAAGCCCAATAAAAAATAATCAACAAGACCAATAACAATTACAACAACAATAACAATAACATACTGCAAAAATAACACCATTAACTGTAACTGCAGAAACAAAGAAAATTGTCCGCTTAACAATAAATGCTTAACCAATAACATAATATACAAATCCATTGTAAATAACACCATCAACACAGACGAAAAAATTTACATACGGGCCACAGAAAAACTTTTAAAGAAAGATATTATAACTAGAATATGTCATTCGAAAGAAAAAACAATAAAATCCTATCAAAATGCATATGAAGCTAAAAAGAAAACAATATCCCCTCTAAAATCAAATAGGAAATTATAAAAAGACAAGCCCATGCAACAGCCCATATTAACAGCAACAAATGTAAATTATGCTTAGAGGAAAATTTAGCAATAATTAGTTTTAAAAAAACAAAATAAACTCTTAAGCAAGAAAACTGAAATAATGGGCAAATCTAGGCAAATAAATAAACATTTACTTTGCCATCTAAGCACGTGACCGCCAAGAACACAAACCGCTTGAACTCAACCCTGTAAAATTACTATGTAGCAGTCACACACAGAATTTCAGCATCTAAAAACACATCCTTGATAATGACTAGAGAAGTAGCCGAAAGCGCTCGGAATAATTATAACTATGGACAAATTTTAACCCCTGAAAAACGGAAAAATGTTAGATTGCTAGAAAAAACTCAATAAAAGATTAAATAAATCTTCTTTTAAGCTTATTTCAATGAAAGATGCATATATATATATATATATATATATATATATATATATATATATATATATATAATCATCCATAGACAGACTGTTTCGCTGTATCACAGCAATTAAGTATGGCTAGGCACGCGATTGCTTCAAGCCGGGATCGAAACTCGGACGTGTTGACCATGTTTGCCGTAGTCTCTGAATATGGAATCCAGTGAAGTCCGTAATGTCTTCAATATCAGAGATTGGCAATGTAGATTCGGAGAAAGTAGCGGCTGTTAATTCTTTAAGTCTTCGATATCAGGTTGGCAGTGAAGATATTTTGGAAGAAAAAACAAAATGGCTGCCTTTATACACGTCGCATTGAATATTTTGAGCTTTGATTGGTTAACCCTTCTATTGGTGAACTATAAAATGAGTCAGATCATTTTGACTGGCTCACTAGTACATCAGTCTACCCAAAAATTCTAACAGGACGATTTGACATCAACCAGAGACTCTTACCCCTAGGCTATCGCTACGGGAAAGGGAATTTTAACGGGAATTTCTATCTGCTGCCTGAGTGCTGTATTCATGGCGAAGAGCTTAGCATTATATATATATATATATATATATATATATATACAGAGTGTCCATAAAGTTCGTGTGCACTTTAAAAAATTTATAACTTTATTTATATCATAATTTTTTTAAAGTGCACACGAACGTTATGGGCACCCTAATGTCTCATATCGAGAATATTTAACATTGAAAAACAAGGAAAAAATTAATTATTTTTAATAATATGTGGAAATCGCTGCTTTTACCTGAAGACGGTCACGAGACCAGAAACACGTGTAGTAAAATTATGGAAAATAAAGCATAATATTTTTTCTAAAAAAACACATTACAGCCAAAAACGTTTGCGACACCTCTCTTCTCTTCTTAATTTTTTTAAAAATCTAAGTTTATGTAGGCAATCTACATAAACCCAAATTTTTTAAAACATTAATCAGTTTGTCTGACGATCGCTAAAGCGTAAAACCCAGGGTCACAAACTCACATCTATCCAACCAAATATGTTAGCTCTATCTCTGATATTGAGCGCTTTCTAATAAGTACAGCGCATATAATATATAAATAATTATACATATATATATATTTATTTATATTTATATACACTTTTCACATACTTATATATATATATATATATATATATATATATATATGAACGAAAAAAATATAAATTCATACATTCATAACATTAATTTAAAAAAGTGCTCAATACAAGAAGTAGAGCAATAAATATTTATTATAAACTGTTACATTGGAAGATGCAAGTTACCGCGACAAAAATGCATATTTGTTTCGACGTCCATATATCCACTCTGTCATTTAATTAATTGCTTGACATTGTTCAAATATATGTAAATGTGTTTATTATATTCTCCCATTAACAGGCAATTTTTTTTAAATTGCGTCGTGACACCGTTTCTAAAATTTTATTAAACTCACAAATTTATTTCTACCTACCCTGACGATGACTTAAGAAATTCGAAAGCTTGGAATATATTACTTTTACTTTTTTTTTTC